>AWWV01011544.1:0-46832 GCA_001974805.1 Corchorus capsularis
ATCCCCAAATAATCATATGACCATTCCCAAATTCTTTAGAAATTGCTATTTTCTCATATACACAAATTTGACTTTAAAAAGTGCTTTAATCCATATTTTAGAGATCTAATTAATTGAATAAACCACGTCTATATGATGGTGGAAAAAAATTTAAGAAAAAATTAAGAAAAGGAAAAAGAAAAGAAAAAATTAAGAAAAAAAGGTGAAATTAAGAAAAAATATACAACGTATAAAAACTTAAGAAAAAATTAAGAAATTGGGGGAGAAGAAAAGGAAAAAATTTAAGAAAAGAAATTGATAAAAACAGAAAACGGAGAAGAAAAGGAAGAAGAAAAGAAATTGGGGAAAATATACAACGTATAAAAACTTAAGAAAAAATTTTGTTGATATCAACGGGTGGAATAAAAAAGGTGTAAAAATCTATCACGAGGATAACCATATACGAATTCAGTCCAAAAGATTTTTAAAACCTGTTTAGCAGGTTAAAATTTATTGTATCGGATGGTAAGAAATTTAGATATTAAATCCAATGGTCAGAAATCATTGAGAGCGTCACATCCAAAAGTGGGAGTATCACAACGGGAGCGTTGAAGTCTCCACCATCCAAAAATCCCTCTCCAAATGCTTAAAAAATTTGAAAACCCATTATTTTTTTTTGAGAAACAAAAATTTTTAATTTTAGGTTTTTAAAAGTCTCTCTGCAAATGAAAGCCCTCCTACAATAGTAAAATTTTAATGTCCCATGCTATTAGAGTGCGTGAAACAAAAAAAAAGGGTAAAATGTTATCATTGGTTTTTTTTCCCAAAAAGGGCATAATATTCTCTGTGTGTTTTATTTTTTAAATTTGCCTTTTATAATTTTGAATGATTTTTTTGAGGGATTTTTTAAAATGATTTATTAAATTTAACATACATATATCACAATTAAGTATAATTTTTAGTGAAATTAAAATATAATTAAATAATTTCGTTTCAATATTAATTTCTTACTAAAAATATTTTCAATTTATTATTTATTTTCATTTTCCTTTTTCATTTTGGTTTATTTTATTTTTCTTAATTGTATTGTTTTGGGTTCAAGATTAATTTTCTTTTTCATTTTTTTCTTTACAAATAAAACAAATAAAGTAAAACCAAAAAATTTAGCAAAAGAAACATATAACCTAAAACATAATTATTAATTATTCAATTTAAGGTAAAACGTTTTTGAAATAATCAATTTAGGGCAAGATATTCATAAAAAAGTAATTGATGTTGTTACCATTAAAGTGGACCGCGAATGTATTTCATGCATCAAAATGTTTATCCTTAAATTGATCACATAACCTTAATTGAACTGATTTTAAAACATTTTATCTTTAATCGAATAAATTGATAAGGTTTACCCTAAATTAAGCTGATTTATAAATATTTTACCCTTAATTGAATATTTAGCCAAATAAATATTAGTTTTTGGCCATCAGCCAAAATAGTTTAAAGAGCTTGTTAAATTAGACAGACATGTACAAGTAGTCTAGTGTAGTACCTAAAAAGAAGACTTGTATTTCACCAAAAAAAAAAAGGTAAATTATACAATACACCGGCGGTGGAGTTTAGAAAACTATACAAGCGGGTCCTAAAGGGTGACATGTGTCCCTTAGGGACTAGATTGAAATATTTAAAACTTACTTAATTAAAAAAATGGACATGTGTCAACTCCACAAGTCGCTTGTGGAGTCCAAAATTTACACCGCCAATGTATCATATAATCACAAAAAAAAAAAAAAAAAGACTTGTAGTTGTACTTGTACTACTAGTATCTTGTGGAGAATTCAATCTTTGATATATACTTTCGGTTTCGAGTACTAGAAAATTAAAAAGGTAAAACGGAAAAATCGATGTCAACATCTCATTTATATGAATATTATTTATTTTTTTACTAATATTCTTTTTGGCCAAATTTTTTACTAATATGAAAAATAAAAAAAGCTACAAATCTCTACCAGTAATAACAGGAAAAAGAGAAAAAAATATAAATAAATATATATATATAGTAATTGGATAAAATAAAATATAGTAAAAAAAAAACTAAAAGAGGTAACGTGAAGAGAGAGGAAAAAAGAAGATGACATGCAGCCGCTTTTGCCCCTTTCTCTCTCCCAAAGTCTCAACTCTCAGAAGAGTCGCTTCCCTCTCATCTCTCTCCATTCAGCTGCTCCCAACACTATCTATTTTTGTCTTAAATTTTATTTATCTAATTATTATTATTATATATATAAATAATTAAGTTTTCCTTTTTTTTTCTTTTTTCTTTTGATTTCTTCTCTTTCATTAGAACAAGTCCTCCACTCCTCGAATTTCTCTCTTTTTGTTTCGGCGGGTCCTCAAAGGCAAAAAAAATAAAATAAAAATTCCCACAACAAAAAAGAGGACAACAATATAAATATTTATTAAGTATCTGTATATATATTAATTAATTAATTATTTTATTTTATTTATTATATTCGCTGAAGAGGAAAAAGAGAGAAGGAATAGGGAATAACACAAAGAAAAGAAGGCTTTGTTACAACTCTCTGAAACCCAAGTAAAACTGGATTCTTTTGTTGTGGCGGAATTTGAACCCTCTTTTCTTGGTATTTGTTATGCCTTATTCCTATATCATCATCATCATCATCATCATCATCATCATCTTTCTCCTTTCTCTCTCCATATACCTTTTTTTTTGGAAAAAAAGGAAAAGAAATTTGTTGTTTATTTATTTATTTTCTTGTTTCAATTTTTTGTTTCTAATTGGTGGGTTTTTTTTTCTTTTTTAATAGGGAGTTTCTGTCTTTTCTTTGTCACAGGCTTCAAAAAGTTGGGCTTTTGATGGTAATGTGCGTCTTGCGTTGAGTGCTCTCTTATTGTTCAGCTGTTGTAGCCATGGATGCCTCTTTTGAGGGTAATCTTTTTTTTCTTTTTCTTCCTTCTCATTATGTAATTTCTTTTTCCTTTTCTATTCTATGATGGATATGCAATCTGGGAATTGAGTTTTTTTTTTTATTTATTTTTGGTTTATTTGATGTCTTAAAGGTTAGATCTTTCAAACTGCTCGCAGTTTGCATGGTGGTCAAATTGGTTCAGTTTCTTGTTTAATTCTCTGTTTCTGATTCTGGGTGTAAATTAGAGTTATTGGTTCCTCTGGAGATGAGTAAAAATGTTTTTCTTTTTCTTTTAATTTTTCAGTTAAATCATACTTTCTTTTTCTGGAAATATGTGTAAATTTGAGATCATCTTGTTTTTTTAATCTTGTTCAGCATTCTGGTAAATTGGTTTCTCAAAAATTTATTGTGGTGGATGAATTTGACTGTTAATTTACCTTATTTGCTTTCATTTGGCATAATGGTACTGGTGTCTTTTCTCTACAAATATTATATCAATGCATTATAGACATATATGAGGAAGAACCAACTTTATATCATATCATGTTTTCATATTTAATGAGAATGGTACCATATTAAATAACCCCATGTGACAACCCTCATGAAAGCCTGAGGTTTTCAAAAGTCAAATGGCATTGTGTTCAATCCATTACTTGAGGCAACTATGATGTGTTCCATATCCAAATATCCAATTGTATTGGGATGTACAAACAATGGTATTTGATGTGGGCGAAACGTCTTTTTTGATGAAAGTCAACTATTAGTTTTTCAGGTTTAGAAGCAAGTGGATTGGAATATAATTTGATTACTTAAATTTATTAAGAAATCTAATCTATGGGTAATTCCTGTAGAACCTCTTGATGGCCGTCAATGACTGTTATTGTTGGTTGGTAAAAATAATATTTTAGCAGCTTTTCTCGGTGTCTTAGGCTGGTTCAGTGTTCATGTTCATTATCTTTTTGGGTTTGGCATTGTTGCATGTCAAGTACTCAGTGAAAAACATTGTTGTTATTTCCTAATCAAGCAAATATACACTCAAGGATAATATTAATCTTTGGATTTGGAGTTTCACTATTTAAAATTCTGTCAAGTTGATTTATGTATCGAGGTTTCTTGTTTCTCTGAATGCCTTCTCATGGTTACACCTTTTGAACCTGTAAATTAATGTTCTTTGGCTGTAGGAGTTTCTCTTGATCCATCAAAATGTAGTAAATTGAGCATGGATGAAAAGAGGGAACTTGTCTATGAATTATCAAAGAGGACACATAGGGCCTCTGAAATGCTACAATCATGGAGCCGTCAGGAGATTTTACAAATCCTATGTGCTGAGATGGGGAAGGAAAGGAAATATACTGGCTTGACTAAGCTGAAAATTATAGAAAACCTTTTGAAAATTGTAGCTGAAAAGAATTCAGGGGAACATGAGGGTGTAACAGATCCCGAGTCACAATCTTCTGGCCAGAGAACATCCAAAAGGCAGAGGAAAGCCGATAATCCTTCCCGACTGCCCGTTCCGGTGAACGATATTGCAATCAATAGTGGTAGCAATGACATCAGCAATGCTATTTATTGTAAAAACTCAGCTTGCAAAGCTACGTTGACACAAGAAGATGTATTTTGCAAGAGATGTTCCTGCTGCATCTGTTATAAGTTTGATGACAATAAGGATCCTAGCTTGTGGTTGATTTGCAGCTCGGAGCCTCCTTTCCATGGTAATTCTTGTGGAATGTCATGTCATCTTGAGTGTGCTTTAAAACATGAGAAGTCTGGTATTGGAAAAGATAGAAGGCATGCTGGACTTGATGGGAGCTTTTACTGTGTAGCATGTGGCAAAGTAAATGATTTGCTTGGGTAAATACTCCTAGATATTCTCTATACTCTCTCTCTCTCTCTATATGTATATATGCATGCATGTGTGTTTCTGTATTCATTCATTTATCTATTTATATCTGTGTTTTTCCTTTGGCACATTGTTCAGTGAGTTTTTCTGTTATGTTCTGCGTTTTTCTATTTCACTATGGTGGTTTGCAGAGTTTTTCGTCCTTAGAAATTATGCATATTTATCAACAACCATAAATGCTTATTGATAAGCACTCGTTTTTTACTTGTAATTTTTCTGAGGAAGATCCTTTGTTTTTTTTCTCTTTGATGATTTCCATGTTTGCCTGATGGCTGTGTTCCCTATTAGTGCTTGGAGATGAATACTATGCAAATAACTTTTTCTGGTAATGTCATACTTTTCCTTTTGACCATTTGATTATGTCATACGGAAGTGATGGTACTTTTGCAGCTATATTTAAACATGTGAATTGATGCACCTTGGTGTTGTTTATGGATGGTTTCTTTTCTTTATTTAGCATTTTCCCACTGTTTCAAAGCTTTCGACATTAATTCAGATTGTTTTGCAATTATGTAGCCGAAAGGTTGAGATACTACTAGTATCATGCCCTGATGACAGAATTAAGTTGCAGTTGTCTAAGGTCTCAATGTGCTATAATGAAGGATTAATTCAGAACTTCTAAATTTTGATGGTTGAAAATAAAGGAAACTGTGGTAAAGGAGAGAGGTTGATCTGGCATGAAATAGTAGCTGCCAAGACTGAATCTTCGAATAAAATGAATCAAGATGCTGAATCCAGATCTTTGCACTTAAAATCCAATGAACCTGGATAAGTTGTTACATGAATGTGTTTTGAGGTGAAACAACATAGGTTAAAAACTTAATAATGGTACAAATATTTGTAAATTGAAGAAAAGCTAGAGAATTGGTCAAGATTTACTAGGTACTTACTGACTTGAGGAGTTTTTGACATAGATATATGGCTTGTACAATTTTTTTATTTTTATTTTTTCGGAAATTAGGGAATTAGTTTTATTATAAGATTTCGTGGAAATAATAAGGCATCTAAGGGGCTACAACATGGAACCTCATCTTAAGTGGGAGAATTTTATGTCATCTTATGCCAGTTGAAGGTATGTTAATTTTCCATTCCCATGATCTTTATCTGTCCTCTCTTCTTCTAGCTCTTTGAAAATAAGCATTTGAGTAATGCAGAATTACCTCCAAGCATGAACAATGAAGTCTTACTGCAAGTATTAGCATTATGATTATCAGCGTAATTCTTTTGCTTGAGTGAATTCATATTCAGCTTAAGTTTGCTAAGTCTTAGATGAATTTTGAATATCTTAACTCTGATCAATCAATTTGTTAAAAGGGTCCTTTATTGTTTTTTTGTTGTGTGTGTGTGTGTGTGTGTGGCCAATAACATATGTTATCTTGTGTATAATGGTATTTTAAATTTCTCAAAAAAAATTTTGGGTATGATTATTGGGTAATTATTTGATACACCGACGGTGTAAATTTTGGATTCCACAAGTGAGTTGTGGAGTTGACACATGTCCATTTTTTGAATTAATTAAATTTTAAATATTTCAATCTAGTCCCTAGGGGACAAACTCCACTAACGGTGTATCATATATAAACCCATGATTATTATTACTATTTTATTTGTGCATGTCACCCTTCAAGACCCGCTTGTGCAGACTGTTTAACTCCACTGACGGTGTATCATATATAAACCCATGATTATTATTACTATTTTATTTGTGCATGTTCAACCGACAGTGGAAGGTTTAATTTTCTTCTGTGAATTTAAATGTATTCTCATTTTGAAAGCATATAGGTTGCAGAAATGCTAAAGTTACAGATTCTTACTGCTATTATTTTTTTTTACTTGATCAATGTATTTACCATACAGAGCAGAGTTCATGATTTCATTGGGCTTAATAAGAACTTTGTATGTTTCCTAGTTATTGTTAATTGATTTCTCCTTCAGGAGTTAGAAAGTCTTTAAGTTGTTACTTTCATCAAAGATGAGGATGAAATGCAAGTCAGGTTTTTTTTTTGGCTTACATGACTGTAGCATTTGTTGGCTCAAAAAAAAAAACTTGGTTTTTCGAGCAGTGTGCTATTCCATCATGTCACACTGGAGACATTGATCAGTCCCACTTTAAAGATTTTGTATCGCCATTCATTCTTGCTTAGCTTTATTTTTCTGGTCTGTGACTGTGATTGCACTTTAATGCTGTATATTGGACATTCATTTGGTGCCAATGCTTTACAGCATGAGCTACTAGCATTCATTTAACTATTTTCTGTTTTCTGTTGTACGATAGGAAACACTTATGTTCTACCAAGAGACAATGTTGAGAGATAGATAAAATGATTGATAATGGAAAGCAAACATGAAAGATATCCAAAGAATGATGTTAAATATGCATGTGTTCCATGACTTGGTTTTTCTTTAATGTGGCAGAAATACACACAGAGGAAAGGACAAAGGAAACTTACCTTTTCTTTATAGAAACCAAAATAGTGTTTTCTGTGTGGAATTTTTTTGTTCACATTAATATACATATTTTCCACTCACTATAGGTGTGCATTTTCAAAATGTTCATGCTGCATTTTGAAAGCCTCTAGGGTAGATCATTTATTCAATCAAGGTCTCAATATACAGTCTGACTCGAATCTGTTCCTATATGCATTTAGGTGCTGGAGAAAACAACTCATGGCTGCAAAAGATACAAGGAGGGTGGATATACTCTGTTATCGCGTCTCTTTAGGACAAAAATTGCTTAATGGCTCTGAAAAATACGGAAAGCTTTCTGAGATTGTTGATGAAGCTGTTAAGAAACTTGAAGCTGAAGTTGGTCCTTTAACCGGTGTCCCTGTGAAGATGGGTAGAGGTATTGTCAACAGGCTTTCTTCAGGACCAGAAGTTCAGAAACTCTGTTCTTCTGCTGTGGAGTTACTAGACAAAATGCTTTCTGATACAATGTCACATTCTTCACCAAATCATTCCATACCAGGTAATCTTCAGCTTGTAGGACTCTTCTCACCAAAACTAGATGGGTCATTTTTGTTAATTTCATGTTTCGACTTGTCTGTCCTTTATAGCAGGTTCAAGTTCAATTTCTCCAGCAATAGTACGCTTTGAAGATGTTCGTCCTACTTCCCTTACTGTGATTGTGGGTTCTGAAGAACCTTCACCAGGCAATATTATTGGTTACACCTTATGGCATCGCAAGGTTCATGATAGAGATTACCCTGTTAAATCAACTTGTACCCTGTTTGCCCCAAATACAAAGTTTCTTGTCACAGGCCTGACTCCAGCTACCGAGTATCATTTTAAAATTGTCTCCTTTAATGGTACAAGGGAGTTTGGTCCATGGGAAGTTCCAATTTCGACAGCCTGTACTGAAGATGAAGTCCCAAGCTGCCCAGTGATGGAAAGAAGTCAAAGCCCATTTACCAACTGTAGCAGCCTTTCTAATCCATCCTCAGTGGAGGATGAAACTAATAATATTACCCCATACGGTGATCAGAATGATGACCGGGCTGACAATTATGTTACGTATTGCAAGGATAATGACAAAATAGTTTCTACAAATCTCTCTAAAGGTGGTATCAACTGCACGGTCTTGGGTGAAGATGGAGTTCCCTTAGATGCAGTTTCTCTTTTGGGAGAAGAACATGCCATGGAGATAGTTGGTCCTATGCCTGATTCTAATGTCCTAAATGTCGAGAAAAAGCACACATCAGACGACCCAATTATGGTAGACACAAGCACCAATGATGGCTCTGATGCTCCAGTCCAGACTGGTACCGAGTGTGTGCCATTTGTGGGTTGCTCAGAAGCTGGCTTGCCCATTACTCCCTGTAGGATGGAAATGAATAAAGATGGACAAGGAAGGAGCACAAGATCTAAGTCCAGCAACAAGGACCTAGAGAATGGGACTGGGAAAGGAGAAGATCCCCAAGACGGCAGCACCTCAAAGAAGAGAAGCGGGGAAAGGAGGGATGAGGAATGTGTGGAAAATGGACTCTCAGATACAGATTTTGAGCATTGTGTGAAGGTGATCAGATGGTTAGAGTGTAAGGGACATATAGAGAAGAACTTCAGGCAGAAGTTTCTGACCTGGTACAGCTTACGAGCAACCCCACAGGAGGTAAGGATTGTAAAGGTCTTTGTTGATATCTTCATTACGGATCCAGCATCTCTCGCAGAGCAGCTTGTGGACACATTTTCAGACTGTATCTCAAGCAAAAAATCATCTGTTGTGCCTCCTGGCTTCTGCATGAAACTTTGGCATTAATGACATCAGTGGCTCCTGCTGAGATGAAGTAGTTTTTGAGTGGAAGCCTGTTCAGGGTTTGCGTTAGCACAATTCTTTAGATCCATAACATTCTTCATTTTTAGACTGTCAACATGATTTATATTTTACCATTAGCTTGTCATTCTTATATATAATTATATGTAAGAATGCCAGAATTCTCGTCCTTTTATAATACAGTCCTTGTCTCATTCTCTTCTAGGTATAAACCCTAATGCTGTTTCGTTATAATTTCTTTTCTTACAAACAAGTAGCAAAATAAATAGCAATACAAGCAATCAAGATTCAGCAGCAGTGTAGTTCCATCGGTGTTAGACGACACTCATTTTACCCTCTTCTGTTTTAGATACATTTCCTGGAAATATTGATGCATCATCCACAGAAAATCAAACCCAAATGTCAGTGAAAAATCTATATTAATATTATTTGTTTAAATGTGTTTGTGGACAAGTAAAACATTTATTTATCTTTTCACCAAAAAAAAAACATTTATTTATCTTAATGAGATGATAAATGGGCTTGTTAATATAATCCAGAGGACTGAGGGATATGGTGTCAACTTGTTACTTTTCAATCGCCAGATACTAAGATGCTAACTGATGGAGGCAAATGAGGTTATTCAATTATTCTATGAGATATATGTATATTATAGATAAACAGAAGCAAATCCATGCAAAATCCAATTTGCAGCTACATCTCTCTTGCTCCATATGGGTTAAGGCCTAAGGGTGGACATAATTTCCCCTTGAGAATTGAGATCTGATGTCAAAACCCAAAAAATTAAGGTGGATATGCCCATAATAAGATGGTTACAACTTATAATAATTAGATGGGCTGCGCCTGGCTCTAAATAAAGTTGAATAATAATCACATTGGTTTTTCAGTCACTGAGGATTCTTTCATGGGGGCATATGTTAATGTACTCCTCATTCCTTGGGGTCAAAAACAGAACCTTGCTCATGGGTTTACTCTTCTCATTTGGTGCATGCAGCTGTCGATTAGTATAATACTATTTCTATTTCTAATTACAAAACAATTAATTGTACAAGATCCCCATTGAGTGCCACTTGGCATTTGGTTTTTTTGATAAATGTCAATAGTTAATTTTCTAATGTTTTGTTTATTATATTTATACTCATTTAGTTTGAAAAACATTAAAAGACATTCATCCCATTTCTTATATATAAAATAAATTATCAAATAATTATAAATTTGTTATGAATATACATGTATGTTGTGTATGTCAATAAATCTAATTAAAGCATGGATAAGATTGAGGACTTGGTTCATTCATACACATATACCTATGTGCTAAGCTCATCCCCTTATATTTATGGTGATGTATCTAAGTGCCTATAAATAGGTCACTTACTTTGTTATGGAATAAAATGAATGAGAACAATTTCTCACATTCTTCATATTTTATTGTTCTCACATTCTTCATATTTTATTCTTCTCCATATTCTATTGTCTCCCTATTCTCTTTGTCTTTTCCATACTTCAATTTTACTCCATTGCTTTGTTTTGTAATCATTTCACAATAAAATTTCATTTCTTAACTGAATTTTCTTAGTATTTGTGTTTTTAGGTCTTGAAGACAAGAAAAGTGAAAACTTATTGTTTTTCACTCTTTTTGGAGCTATTTTAGTGACTTTTTACTCAACTATGGACTTAGCCATTTGGAGTGAAGATTTGAAGATGTGAAGTTCGTGTATGAAGATTTCTTGAAGATATTTTGAAGATTTGAAGACAATTGAAGAATTAATTCAAGAAGTAAAATTGAAAATTTGGAGCTTTATTTGCAAAGGATTGAAGACAAGCCCAGAAGAAGCCCCGAAGTTGAGGATTTTTGGATTATTTATATGGGAATATACTCAGCCCATATAAATCTATAATTGTAGTTAAAATCCCAATTTGGCCTAATATCCAAAAGAATATCCAAATCCCGCAATAATCCCGCAGATTTGCGATATAAGCCCGGTTTCAGCGCAGTCTTCGTAGGAAGGCCATAACTTTCTGCTCAGATGTCCGTTTTAAGCCCATGAGTAGCCGTTGGAAAGCTAACTCCGAGCTCTACAACTTTCTTTTGAAGTGCAAAGCCCAGGTCTGCCATCTTCAAGCCCGAATATCAAGTCGAAGTTTCTGCCAGATTCCAGAAAATTCCAGAATCCTCTTTTGACTTGGATTCTACTCTAGGATGACACCTAATCCAACTTGGAGTCCAAGTTAGAGCTAAACCGTCCTACCTTATTCCTCCACTATAAATAGCCACCTCCTGTATCACAAATCACACAACTCTACACATCACCAATTTTAGGTAATTCTCCTTTTCTACCTTTCTTTAGTTTTTAGGCTTTTCTCTAGTTTTAGAAGAGGGAGAAGTCGACACCCTCTCTAGCCATAGAGGGGTGCGACGTCCCTAGGGTTTCAAGGAGGAGAAATCGTTCCTCCTTAGTTCTGTAAGTATTCTTATGCCTCTCATGGAGTTTCCTAAGTCCATGAGTAGCTAAACCCTTAATATTTCTGATCCTTTGGTGAATTCAATCAATTGATTATGGTGAGATTTCTATACTTATAATTTTGTGTTAAGTTCTTGATGATAGTAGTCAAAACCCTAGAATAATTTTATGATTCTGAATCTTATTTGAGTTATGTGGCCACTAACGATGTAAGAGGAAGATCTATGGCTAGATCAAGCTTAGAATTAATCACTCAAGTTTGATTGTATGTAGCAAATTATGTTTGTTTAATCGCTGCTTAATGGGTATTTGTATATCGAAGGGCGAGAAATTTCTCTTCGTATGGTTCTACTTTGTAGGCATGTGTGTAAAATTAATTAATCTTAATGCTTTGTTCTCAAGTGATCTTTAAGCCCTAAGAAAGTAATCGATTGCTGAAGGAATAAAAGGGATAACTGCAGCTTTAATCGGCCTCTTATCTAAAATACATGATGGGAAACCTATATCAGTTGTCAGTCAAGAATAAGATGCTTAATTCACTTTTTAAGTAGATGATCCATAGTTAATCTGATTGAATCATACCATCGGAGAAGAAGTATGCTTTATAATTATTGTTTGCGTTATATTCTGTTTTAGATTTAGATTTAGATT
The DNA here is from genome assembly GCA_001974805.1 of Corchorus capsularis. Lineage (NCBI taxonomy): Eukaryota > Viridiplantae > Streptophyta > Magnoliopsida > Malvales > Malvaceae > Corchorus > Corchorus capsularis. Next base: position 12,184 of record AWWV01011544.1, read on the forward strand.
TAATTTGCTTTGCTTTATTTTTAGTTTAATTGTTTTCTTTATAATTGATATTCACAATCCCCTGTTTTCTATTTGATTTTTGGAAAAGATTTTTCTTTATTCTCTATCGTTCATCACATAACCCTTCTCTGTGGGATTCGACCCCTACTTGCCCAGCTATTTTAGTTAGTTTATTGTGGGGATTATTTTTATGGTCATAGACGACACGATCATAAATTTTGGCGCCGTTGCCGGGGAAGGGAATTGAATTGAGAGGAAGTGAAGAGAGATTAGATCCAAGAATTAGTTTTTGTTTTTCCCGATTTTTTCTAAAAAAAAAAAGATTTTTGCGATTAAAAAAATAATAATAAAAAAAAATTAGGGTTTGTGTCGATAAAAAAAAAATTCTTTTCCGTTTTTCCTTTTTAAAATTAAAAAATATATATATTTATTTTCTGTTTCTGCTTATTATTTTATTTAAGAACTGTTACTGCTAATTTTTCTTTTTTTAGTTTTATTTGATTTTTCTAGGAAGTTGCATGCCAAAGACAAGAAGTAGTGGTATTGAAGGTTTAGAATTCAATCTTGAGCTTGAAAGAACACTAATTCAGAAGAAGAAGAAGACACAAAGCCGAGTATAAGAAGAGGAGTCATCCAATTCAAGTTCTCAACTAAGTTCTCCTAGAACTGCTGTTTCAACATCGTCAGAAGACATGGCTGAAGAAGAACAACCCAAAACTCTAAGAGAGTTAGCTACACCAAACGTCAATGCCAAACGCTTAGCCATTCGTTACCCAGATACCAATGGAAACTTTGAAATTAAATCTTAATTTATTCTGATTTTACCCAAATTTCACGGTTTGCCTGGAGAAGATCCTCACCGACATCTAACTGATTTCCAGATTGCCTGTGCACCAACAAGTATTCAAGGTATTCCTGAAGATCAATTCATGTTAAGAACCTTTCCGTTCACTCTTATGGACCGAGCAAAAGATTGGTTGTACCTACTACCTACTGGTTCAATCACATCTTGGACGAGCCTTAAGAAGCTGTTCTTGGAAAAGTACTTTCTTGCACACAAAGCATCAAGTATAAGGAAGGAGATTTGCGGAATTAAGCAACGCCATGGAGAAACAATGCATGAATATTGGGAACATTTCAAAACACTTTGTGCAAGCTGCCCCAATCATCAAATCAAAGAACAGTTGCTGTTCCAGTACTTCTACGAAGGATTACTACCGTTTGACAGATCTTCCATCGATTCTGCAAGTGGAGGAGCTTTCATAGACAAAACTCCTGCCGAAGCTTGGTCTTTAGTGGAAAATATGGCTGCAAATACTCAACAATTTGGATCTCGAAAAGACTATTCAAGAGAAGGCCCTACAAGAAGAGTTAATGAAGTTTCTACCTATTCCACTTCATTGGAGCAACAACTTCAAGAGACGGATCAGCAAATCGCTTTGCTCACTGATTTGTTCCATGCGAATTTTTCAAGTGTGCCAAGGGTTTGTGCTACTTTGGAAGACAACAAACAAGGAGTCAATGTCGTGGGATTACAAGGAGCTTATCAAAGGAAACCTGAACCTTATTGGAGACCTGAACAACCGAGTCAACAATATGGGAACCAAGGTAACTAACAAGGAAGGCCGACTTTTCAAAGACCTAATTTTCAATCTTCACAAGCTATTTCCATCGAGTTACAACAAATCAAAGAAGCTATGGAGATGATGAGAAAACAAATAAGTCAATTAGCTAGTGATTTGAGTGATCTCAAGACACAAGGTCAACAAAGGATTCCATCACAACCAAAGGTACTTCCCAGAGAGAATGTCAGTGCAATTTCTCTAAGGAGTGGAAAAGAATTGCAAGACCCTTATCCAAACTTTGCCGCACATCAACAAGAAGAAGGAGAGCCGAGCTACACCAAAGAAAATTTACAAGAGCATGCCGAAATCAAGAATGAAGATGAATCCAGAAACAAAGGAGTTGCGCCGATTGAAGATTCAAACAAGGAAGATGTCGCAACTCAACCCAAAGGAAAAGGTGTGTGCGATTCCAAAGCCTAAAACCGATTCCAACCTAATTCCTTTTCAATCAAGATTGAAGAAGTCAAAGAAAGAAGATGATGATCAAGATATTTTGGAGATATTTCGAAAAGTTGAGGACAACATCCCACTTCTTGATGCCATTCAACAGATTCCGAATTATGCAAAGTTCCTCAAGCAACTTTGTACCAACAAGAAAAGATTACAAGGTAAGGTAAGTGCTGGAGCTAATGTCTCTGTTGTGCTTCAAAAGAGTTTACCTCCTAAGTGCAAAAATCCAGGTACGTTTTCTATTACTTGTTCTATTGGAAGAAGTATTATAGAGAATGCGATGCTTGATCTAAGTGCTTCTTTAAGCGTGATGCCTTATTCTTTCTACAAATCTTTAAATCTTGGTTCTTTGAAGAATACTGATGTTATTCTGCAATTAGCTGACGGATCTTTGGTTTATCCCAAAGGTGTTTTAGAAAATATCTTAATTAAAGTTGAGCATTTGATTTTTCTTATCGATATATTCATTATGGATATGGAGTATTCGAAAGATCAATGTCCTCTTTTATTAGGAAGACCTTTCCTCAAGACTTCTCATACCAAGATTCATGTATTCAATGGTTCCTTGACCATGGAATTCGATGGTGAAGTCATCCACCCTAGAATTTCATCTCAGTGCCTTTGAAATCTAACAATTTTGTTTGTGTTATAAGTTCTAAGTGGGTTAAGAAAGGAGCTATTGAAGATTCTTCACCAATATCGCCTGCATTGGAAGCTTTGTCTAAAGCAATTGAGCCCCCTAGCTTTAGAGAGAAGAAAGATCGAGCAAAAGAAGCCAAGAAGCAGCCAGAAGTCAACAACAAAGAAGTTCAACCATCCCAGAAGATCAACCAACCAAGCAATTCAACCAAGAAGCAAGATATAGATCTTAAACATAGAACTAAAGTTGGAAGCATTCTTCAACGCCAAGTGGAGAATTTTCCCCAATTTTGGCAAAGGTTTAAGAAGCTATATGCTGCTCACCTTTATCATGGTTATGATCAGAGAAGATTGGCTCAAAACTTCTACAAAGGATTAAGAGCTTTTGATAGATTGTCTGTCGACACTCTTATCTATATTCCCCTGTTCGATCACAGCACTGCTGACATATATGAGATATTGGAGAGTTTTGCCTAGATGGTAATCAATACACCGAAGAAAGCTGCTCAAGGACTCAGCTCGGCTAAGCCTGTGCCACACAAGCCATCTTGCCCGGCCATCGACATCACATGGCCGGCCAAGACAGCTCAAGCCCGTGCGCCTAGCCCGGCCACAGCCTGGCCACCCGAGACACCTGTCCGGACGACACAAGCCCATGCCACGCCACGTGCTCGGATGAGCCAGGCAACCACCGCGCCTCCTGCCCGGCCCTGTCCGCTCAACCCGCGCCATGGCCCGTGCCAGCCGCTGTGCCGCCCATGCCATGCTCGGCCTTGTCCGCCCCTTCCGCGCATCCATCCACGCTATGCCATGCCATGTCCGCACCAAGCCGCGCAACCAGCACTCCGCCACCGGCCATGCAAGCTTCCCATCGAGACATCACCGTGCCATGCCCGGCCTTCTCGGCGCACCATGCCCAGCCATGCCCGACCTATGCCAAGCCATCCGCACGCCCAACCGAGCCACCACGAGCCTTTGCCGCGCCGCCTCAAGTCATTACCATGCCATCGCCAAATCGTGATGCTTTGATTTTTTCAAGTCTTGATAAAATTCAACTTGAAACTATCAAAATCATTGAAGAAAGTAGAGTTATCGAAGACCTGTTGAAGGATTACACCCAAAATTCCTTCACCCTTGAAGAATAACCTTCTTTAAGACAGTCTAGCAAGGACCTTAAAGAAAGGCGCTTATTGGGAGGCAACCCAATAATATTTTTACTAACCCATAATTTTTCTTTGTTTTATTTTTCTTTTCTTTTTTAGGATTTTCCATACCAAAGAAGAGCAATAGGAGCTTACGTTTTGGATAATTGCAAAGCAAGAGAAATTAAATGGAGAATATGCCCCTTGCCGATTCCAAATCCTCATTGGATCCAATTGGAGCTTATGCTTGGAGAATAGAGAAGCTTTCTTTAACTCTATCTTTTTCTTGCAATGCTTTGATTGATTTTTCTTTGATATGCGATTCATATAGATATAGGTTATATAGGTTAATTAGGATTTAAAGATGCATATTTATTTTTGCTTTGATTTTCCACGCTTGTTTATACATTGGGGACAATGTATCTTTTAAGTGTGGGGGAGTGAGTTTGCATACATATAAAAATTACATAGAAATTGGCATAATTTTTTCGAAAATTTTGATTTTATATGCACATATTGATCGATTGATTTGATTTTTGATTGATGATACCTTAGAATTCTTAAGAATGTTTGATTCATTGACTGATTTATAGTATGATATCTTATTTCTTAGATTAGGTATAATTGAAGTCTGTGATAATTGCTTACCATGGATTATTTATATGATTGCCTATTTTTAGAACTTGTGTTTAATTTTTATTGAAACTACACTTATGAGAGTATTTTATGAATATGTCAAAAATAAGTGTGGGGGACTATCTATATTAGAAGGGTAGTTAAAAAAATCTTTTTCATAAAAACAGTGTTTGTCATGCAAGAGGAGAAGAGATATCTTTTGCCTTTAAAAAATAAAAATAAAAAAATCCATTGTTGTCACTCTTCTCTTTAAACAAAAGGAGTTAGTAACCCTTGGGAAGAGGATAAGAGGCATGGATCGGCAAAAGTATTGTCCCTCTAGAGTGCTAGTAGCCTCACAAAAATAAAATAAAGGGCGTTAGTAACCCCTAAGCATGAACACTTTGAGGTTAGTAACCTCACTTTTCTAAATTAATTACCCTTTGAAAAACTATTATAACCCATGCGAAATTCTTGATTTGTATTCATAGTATGCAATTGTTTGAGTAGTGGAGATAAAGATGAAGACATAAGTTTATAGGAAGAAGTAATAATAGGTATGATAAATGATAAGTGATTAGAGCTACTTTGATTATGGTTACTTAAGAATAAGGATGCTTGCTATATCTTGATCTATTGAATTGGATACTCTTAATATTCTTTGTTATTCTGATTTCATAATTGAATTGATCCTTGATATATGTATGTGATTCAAAGTTTTTCAAAAGATTTGAATAAGACTCACAATCTTAAATCTTAATTTTTGTTTGTCTACACTAGTTTGCTAGGGACTAGCAAAGATTTAGTGTGGGGGAAATTATCATCGAGCTCAAATTATACATGTTTTTATAGCTATTTTTCTATACTTTTTACCACTTTTATATGTGTTTTTACCCTATTTTGTTAGTATTTGTGTTTTTAGGTCTTGAAGACAAGAAAAGTGAAAACTTATTGTTTTTCACTCTTTTTGGAGCTATTTTAGTGACTTTTTACTCAACTATGGACTTAGCCATTTGGAATGAAGATTTGAAGATGCAAAGTTCGTGTTTGAAGATTTCTTGAAGATATTTTGAAGATTTGAAGACAATTGAAGAATTAATTCAAGAAGTAAAATTGAAGATTTGGAGCTTTATTTGCAAAGGATTGAAGACAAGCCCAGAAGAAGCCCTGAAGTTGAGGATTTTTGGATTATTTATATGGGAATATACTCAGCCCAAACCTATAATTGTAGTTAAAATCCCAATTTGGCCTAATATCCAAAAGAATATCCAAATCCCGCAATAATCCCGCAGATTTGCGATATAAGCCGGTTTCAACGCAGTCTTCGTAGAAAGACCATAACTTTTTGTTCAGATGTCCGTTTTAAGCCCATGAGTAGCCGTTGGAAAGCTAACTCCGAGCTCTACAACTTTCTTTTGAAGTGCAAAGCCCAGATCTGCCATCTTCAAGCCCGAATATCAAGTAGAAGTTTCTGCCAGATTCTAGAAAATTCCAGAATCCTTTTTTGACTTGGATTCTACTCTAGGATGACACCTAATCCAACTTGGAGTCCAAGTTAGAGCTAAACCATCCTACCTTATTCCTCCACTATAAATAGCCACCTCCTGTATCACAAATCACACAATTCTACACATCACAAATGTTAGATAATTCTCTTTTTCTACCTTTCTTTAGTTTTTAGGTTTTTCTCTAGTTTTAGAAGAGGGAGAAGTCGACACCCTCTCTAGCCATAGAGGGGTGTGACGTCCCTAGGGTTTCAAGGAGGAGAAATCGTTCCTCCTTAGTTCTGTAAGTATTCTTATGCCTCTTATGGATTTTCCTAAGTCCATGAGTAGCTAAACCCTTAATACTTCTGATCCTTTGGTGAATTCAATCAATTGATTATGGTGAGATTTCTATACTTATAATTGTGTTAAGTTCTTGATGATAGTAGTCAAAACCCTAGAATAATTTTATGATTCTGAATCTTATTTGAATTATGTGGCCACTAACGATGTAAGAGGAAGATCTATGGCTAGATCAAGCTTAGAATTAATCACTCAAGTTTGATTGTATGTAGCAAATTAGGTTTGTTTAATCGCTGCTTAATGGGTATTTGTCTATCGGAGGGCGAGAAATTTCTCTTCGTATGGTTCTACTTTGTAGGCATGTGTGTAAAATTAATTAATCTTAATGCTTTGTTCTCAAGTGATCTTTAAGCCCTAAGAAAGTAATCGATTACTGAAGGAATAAAAGGGATAACTGCAGCTTTAATCGGCCTCTTATCTAAACTACATGTTGGGAAACCTATATCAGTTGTCAGTCAAGAATAAAATGCTTAATTCACTTTTTATGTAGATGATCCATAGTTAATCTGATTGAATCATACCATCGGAGAAGAAGTATGCTTTATAATTATTGTTTGCGTTATATTCTGTTTTAGATTTAGATTTAGATTTAATTTGCTTTGCTTTATTTTTAGTTTAATTGTTTTCTTTATAATTGATATTCACAATCCCCTGTTTTCTATTTGATTTTTGGAAAAGATTTTTCTTTACTCTCTATCGTTCATCACATAACCCTTCTCTGTGGGATTCGACCCCTACTTGCCCTAGCTATTCTAGTTAGTTTATTGTGGGGATTACTTTTATGGTCATAGACGACACGATCATAAATTTTGGCGCCAACTTTTCGAAGTGGGATGTTGACCTCAACTTTTCGAAGTATCTCCAAAATATCTTGATCATCATCTTCTTTCTTTGACTTTTTCAATCTTGATGGAAAAGGAATGGATCCTTTTGGATCGTTGGGCTTGATTGCGACATTCTCTTTGTCCTTTTCAGCATTCAGCGCAGCTTCTTTATTACTGGGTTCATGTTCAATCTTGATTTCTTTGACAGGCACTTGCAATTCTTCCTTGGTGTAACTCGGCTCTCCTTTGTCTTGTTGTTGTGCGGCATGGGTTGGATAAGGTTCTTCCAACTCTTTTCCACTCCTTAAAGAAATTGCACTAACATTCTCTCTAGGAGGTACCTTTGGTTGCGATGGAATCCTTTGTTGACCTTGTGTCTTGAGATCACTCATATCACTAGCCAGTTGACTAATTTGTTTCCTCATCATCTCCATAGCTTCTTTAATTTGTTGTATCTCAACGGAAATAGCTTGTGAAGATTGAAAATTAGACCTTTGAAAATTCATTGGCCTTCCTTGGTAGTTACCTTGGTTTCCATATTGTTGACTTGGTTGCTCAGGTCTCCAATAAGGTTCAGACTTCCTTTGATAAGCTCCTTGCATTCCCACAACATTGACTTCTTGCTTGTTGTCTTCCAAAGTAGGGCACTTATCAGTATAGTGTCCTTGATAACAAATACCACAAACCTTAGGCACACTTGAAAAATTCGCATGGAACAAATCAGTGAGCAGATTTGCTGATTAGTTTCTTGAAGTTGTTGCTCCAATGAGGTGGAATAGGTAGAAACTTCATTAATTCTTCTTGTAGGGCCTTTTCTTGAATAGTCTTCTCAAGATCCAAATTGTTGAGTATTTGCAGCCATGTTTTCCACTAAAGTCCAAGCTTTGTTAGGAGTTTTGTCTATGAAAGCTCCTCCACTTGCAGAATCTATGGAAGATCTGTCAAACGGTAGTAATCCTTCGTAGAAGTACTGTATCAGCAACTGTTCATTGATTTGATGATTGGGGTAGCTCGCACAAAGTGTCTTGAAACGTTCCCAATATTCATGCATTGTTTCTCCATGGCGTTGCTTAATTCCGCAAATCTCCTTCCTTATACTTGATACTTTATGTGCAGGAAAGTACTTTTCCAAGAACAACTTCATAAGGCTCGTCCAAGATGTGATTGAACTAGTTGGCAAGAGGTACAACCAATCTTTTGCTCGATCCATAAGAGTGAACGGAAAAGTTCTTAACATAAATTAATCTTCAGGAATACCTTGAATACTTGTAGATGCACAGGCAGTCTGGAAATCAGTAAGATGTCGGTGAGGATCTTCTCCAGGCAAATCATGAAATTTGGGTAAAATCTGAATTTATTCAGATTTTATCTCAAAGTTTCCAGTTGTATCTGGGTATCGATTGGCTAAGCGTTGGGTAGTGACGTTTGGTGCAGCTAACTCTCTTAAAGTTTTAGGTTCAGCCATGTCTTCTGACGATGTTGAAGCAGCAGATGTAGGAGAACTAGGTTGAGAACTGGAATTGGATGACTCCTCTTCTTCTATACCACTACTTCTTGTTTTGGGCGTGCAACTTCTTAGATAAATCAGACAAAACCAAAAAGAAAAATTAGCAGTAACAGTTCTTAAACAAAAATTAGAAAGCAAAAACGAAAAATTATTTTTTTTTTAAGAAAAACGCAAAACCTAATTTTTTTTTTTCAACGCAAATATTATTATTATTTTTTAGAAAAAGCGGAAAAATAAAATTTTTTTAGCAGATTAATTCTTGGATCTAATCTTACTTCCCTTCCCTTGCAACGACGCCAAAATTTATGATCGGTCGTTTAACAATCATAAAAATAATCCCCACAAAAACTAACTAGAATAGTTAGAGCAAGTAGGGGTCGAATCCCATAGAGAAGGGTAAAAATTTGTAAGAGTATCCAAAGAATAAATCTTTTCCAAAAAAAATCACTTAGAAAACAGGGGATTAGAATTATCAATTGAAAAGAGAATAATTAAACTAAAAACAAAGCAAAGTAAATTAAATCTAAATCTAAGGCAAATTATAAAGAAAACAATAATCGAAAAGCGTACTTCTTCTCCAATGGTATGAATTAATCAAATTAACTATGGATCCTTGATTTAAAAGGTGAATTTAGTATCTTATTCTTGATGATAACTGGTCCAGGAGAATCTCGCAAGACATCCTAAAATGTATATTAGATAAGAGGCCGATCAAAGCTGCAGTTATCCCTTTTATTCCTTCAGTGATCAATTACTTTTTCAGGGCCTAAAGACCACTTGAGAACAAAGCATTAAGAACAATTAATTTACATACATGCCTACAAGTAGAACCATAAGACAGGCAATTTCTCGACAGCCGATAAACTAAATCCCATTAGGCAGCGGTCAAACAAAGCTAATTTGCTACAAATAATCAAACTCGGAGGTCAAGCCTTATTTGATTAGCGGTAGATCCATCCAATTACGTCATTAGTGGCCACATAAATCAATAAAATTCAAGATCATAAAATAAAACAGGGATTTGCTTACTATCTGTCAAGAACTTAACACCAAATTATAAGTATAGAAATCTCACCATAATCAATTGATTGAATTCACCAAAGGATAAGAAGTATTAAGAATTTAGCTACTCATGGATTTGGGAAATCCATGAGAGACATAAGAAAACTTACAGGACTTAGAAGGGACGATTCTTCCTCCTTGAAACCCTAGGTTTGCCGCAACTCTCTATTGAGAAGAGAGGGTGTCGACACACCTAGCCTAAAAACTAGAGAAAAACTAGAAAAATAGATGAAGAGAAATTATGTTATGGTATCTAAGGGTGTTGTGTAGGTGTGTGATGGTATGTGATTTGTGTTACAGGAGGTGGCTATTTATAGTGGACTAATTAGACTCCTCATAGACTTAGGAAAGGATCTAGGATGGTTCTAGGTCTAACTTGGACTCCAAGTTGGATTAAAAGTCTTCCTAGAGTAGAAACCAAGTCAAATTAGGATCCTGGAATTTTCTGGATTTCTGCAGAAAATTCGATGGAAGATTCGGACTTGAAGATGGCAGAACTTGACTTTGGACTTCAAAGGAAAGTTGCAGATCTCGGAATTCACTTTCCAACGGCTACTCGTGGGCTCAAAACGGACATCTGAGCAGAAAGTTATGGCCTTTCTACCAAAACTGCGCTGATTCCTACTCCAAATAGGACTAGATGCGGGAAATTACGGGATTTGGATATTTTCTTGGATATATGGGGCACAAATTGGGATTTTAACTCCAATTGTGAACTTATATGGGCTGAATATTATCCCATATAAATTATCCAAAAATCCTTAATTTTCGGGCTTCTTCTGGGCTTGGCTTCAATCCTTTGCAAATAAGCTCCAAATCTTCAATTCTTGCTTCTTGAAATAATTCATCGATGGTCTTCAAATCTTCAAAATATCTTCAAACACGAACTTTGAATCTTCAAATCTTCATTCCAAATAGCTAAGTCTATATTTGAGTAAAATTCACCAAAATAGCTCCAAAAAGAGTGAAAAACAATAAGTTTTCAATTTTCTTGTCTTCAAGACCTAAAAACACAAATACTAGCAAAATAGGATAAAAACACATAAAAATAGCAAAAAGCATGGAAAAATAACTATAAAAATAGGTTTAATTTAGACTCGATCACCTTTAAAATGCATTCATTGGAAAAGCCAAAAAAATGTTCTCATCTTAGTACACCAAGTCTTTTGGGAAATCCCATTTGATTTATACTAATTTAAATGAACCTAAATAAGTTAGAATCATAATTTTTGTGCTTTTGATTTCATGGCATATTTACCACTTCCTATTAATTGGCATCTGATTATGGGCATTTGATTGTTTAGGTTCATTTGCAAAAGGATCACCTTAGCCACTTATCTTAATATGGAACCGATTTGCTTCATATATTAATTTAATTGGATTATTTTTCACATTTCATGAGTAGGATTTGCATTAGCTAGTAACTAATATCATGACATTAATAGTATAAAAGTGCAAAAAATGAAAAAAAGAAAAAATCACAAAATCACAAAAAATTCATTAATATTTTGGCTTATACATATACATTACAAAAATACAAAAGAACTGGTTTTACATTTTACACTTGCACATTCGGTTACAGAAAAGGTAAGAGAATTATACAAAGTGGCACTTGACACCTCTTGAAGTTTAGTTTTTCCTTGCATCCTGTTCTGCCTTCGTTCCTTCCTTTCCTTCTCGTTCATAGGTATCAAGCTCTCAAATAACAAGCCTTCATGACCTGTGAAATAAAACAAGATGAAGAAAGCATGTTGCAAAGCATAACAAGCACAGATGATTCTGATCATTACAGTGCACATGGAGCTGAACTGTGTGGCTTATCCTAAAGCAGGCAAGTGCAGAAGGAAGTTCCATGCTACATGTCATTGAAATCAGCACATAGTTAAATGGCAAGTGGCATTGCAAGACATGAAGGCAGTAATTGCAGTAAGCAAATCCATGAAGCAAGAAAATAGCTGTGTAGAAAAAATGCATTTATGAAAATGACACCTAGCCTTAAGATCTTAAAAGTTGAAATTGCATTGTTAATTCAATGCACAAATGGTCATGATCCTTGAGCTAACATGCAAGGCTTGGTACGAGTGAGACAGGGTCATTTAATTGAAAAAACAACACAGCTTCAACAGAAAACAGCAAGTTTAGAGTGGCCAATTAGAACAGAACAACAAGGTGACTGCAAAGAAGTTTATGAAACAACTCGTGCCAGATCCTGTGAGTAATATTGAAACGGGCTTTGACACAAGTTCAATATTTAATAAATACAATAAATATATATAACATTTATTGTTGCAAATGCCGTGCTTAAATTTGTCATGACATTTGAAACGGGTTTTGTTTATAGAGCTATTGCAAAACCCCCTGCAAATTTGCTAAGACTTTTATAGCAATTTCTAAGAATATTTTTAAATGATACTTAATAATTGAAATACAAAATGTGAATTAAATCTCGCAAAAAAAAAGCATGAATATTTATAACAAACCTCCATAATCAAAATATATAATACTAATAATGATACTTCTACAATTATAATATTTTTACAAAATAGCATGAATATTTAAAATAAAACTCCATAATTAAAATATAATATAATACTAGTAAAAATACTACTACAATTCTAATATTTTTATTTTTATAATTACAATACACTTTTAATCTTGACCTAGGTCTTCCTCCTGATCGTGTGACTAATATGTGGTTGGCTTGGTCTATCGGGCCTGCTGAAGGGCCGTACCAGAGGTCTCGAACCCATGCTCAAACATTGTAGGCATTTGAAAGTGGATGTTGTAGCAAGCATAGAACTCATGAACTGCATAAAAATCTCTATCATTTGATCAGTTTATGTTGTATTGGGGCAGCATTCAATAACAGAAGAATTTCCATTTGATGGATGCAGATGTAGCGTACCATGTGATGACTAGGAGGAAGTTGTTACATAACTATTACCGAATAGAGTCTACTTTGTATAAAAGGAACACTCAATCCCATAATTTGTGTAACTAATTATTGTTCTGTGATGATTGGTTTTGCCATAACTAGCTCGTCATGCAGTATTCGGTCGTACCATAATTAGCTCTACTAATGATGGACACGTAATTTCTAATATAGTACTTTGTATTTTGTAATTTTGCAGTACACTCATTAGTGTATATATATACTTCAATAAAACGCAAGAGAATTAAGCTTCTCTTCCAATTATTTATGTATCTGTCGCAACGTGCGGGTCCGGGGGTACCGAACCCTACCGTTTAACGACTTAAGGGAAACTTACTAAGCCTGGCCTAAAGGAGTCGCCACTAATCTTTTTTGCCTAGCTGTGATTAGCCACCTACTGATTATTAGACTTAATGGACCATGTACTTGACTACGGACACACTAAGTCTAATACTACGGTCTACGAACCAAAACCTAGATCCGGGAGTCGGTTACGTGTGGGGAAGGATTAGCACCTCCACAACGCTCGTCGATATGACGGTATTGAAAGTCTAACAATAATATGAGGAAAATCCTAAATTGGTTGCTTTTAATCCTAAATGCTTAATCTTAATCCTTTTGTGTTTTCTTAAGTCTTTAAAACCTCTTATTCCCTTAAATGTGAAAATATGACAAGCTTGACCCTTTGACCGAAAGGGGCATTTTTGGAAATTGAACATAAACTCAAATGTTAAAATGAAGAAACTAGCCCCTTTCACCGAAGGGGCACTTTTGGAAATTGAACGTAAACTTAGATGCACAAGACAAAAATGATCCTTCGACCAGAAGGGTATTTTTAGAAATGAAAATACTAAACTTGAATACAAAAGATAATATTGACCCTTTGACCGAAAGGGTATTCTTGGGAATGAGAATACTAAACTTGAATGCAAGAGACAATACTGACCCTTTGACCGAAAGGGTATTTTTGGGAAAAAGATACTAAACTTAAATGCAAAAGACGAAAATGACCCTTCCACCGAAAGGGTACTTTTGGGTAAAGAAAATACTAAACTTAAATGCGAAAGGACGAAAATGACCCTCCCACCGAAAGGGTACTTTTTGGAAAAAGAAAGTACTAAACTCAAATGCAAAAGATGAAAATGACCCTTCCACCGAAAGGATATTTTCGTAAATTAAAACTCTAATGACCTTTGGAGAACAAAACTTCAATGGGAACTTTCCCGTAAAAATCGAGTTTTGAAAATGCTTTGATGGGAACTTTCACTAAAACAAAAACTTAAAAACCTTCTCCTTTTTTTATTTTCCCTATTTCTTTTCAACTTTTTTGAGCTTTTCTTAATGATTCTTTCCTTAATTTTTCCCAATTAAACCCATACCCAATTATTGATTTACCCATGACTCTGAATTTAGTGGGTCCGTCAAAAATTATGTAAATGATGCATGGATGGTCAATTTTAGAGGAGTGCGAACATTTAATCAGAGTCGCTCCATAAAGCACGGCCCGGCATTCCGGCGCGATTTATGAAATTGTCCCGCCCTAGAGAGTGCCTTTCTGGGGGAGTCTCATCTTCGGAATAAATGTTCAATCCCTTGTTTTTCAACTCGAATGACATTTGGTAATGCAATATGACTAATTATGAAGCAAACAAGTGTTTAACCGGGGCCGCTCCATAAAGTACGACCCGGCATTCCGGCGTGATTTATGAAGCAGTCTCGACCTAGAGAGTCCTTTTCTGGGGGAGTCTCATCTTCGGAATAAGCACGAGTTCACTGAACAGTTATAAACATATACTTGATTATGCATGATTGCAAAATGAAATTCTTAATTAATTATATGAAAATATAAACTAGTATTTCTAACTAAACCTAAACTGATTTCTAACGATTACTGTTTACTAATTTGCTAATTGCTATACCATTTTGTTTTTAACTTCTAAATTATTCTAATTTCAACTTCTAATTACCAAACTTAATTACAAAACTAAATTAAAACTAACCCAATATCAAGCCCGAATGCATAAACAAATAAAAGAAGCTCAAATGGATAGTAAAATTTAAAAGCCCAAAATACATAAATAAAGGCCCAAGTCAAAAAAAGCTTACTAACAAGGGAAACGTTGGGACAACCCAATTACTTGAGATGGGTAGACCACCAAGTTTGAAGTGGGTCTTCGGGTCAACTGCATCCAACGGGTCGGGTCTTGGGTAAGAGATAAAACCGCTCCTTTTTTCCTTCTTTTCTTTTCTTTTCTTCTTCTCTAACCCGAACCCTAGCTTTCTTTCACCATCATCAACGCCACCACTTACCAGCGCCACCATGACCTCAGCTTCAACGACGCCATGGCCGGATTCTCCTTCGCCATTCCCTACTTTTCTCTCTTATTCGCCCATTTTTTCTTCACTTAAAGCATCCCTCACTCTCTCTCTTCGAACCCGCTTTAGCTTCTCATACTAGCGAAAATAGTAACATGCCACCAAACTCCGGCGAGAGACTCCTAAAGACTTCTCAATCAAAACCCCTGAACTAATTCAAACCGAAGGTAGCTAATAACCCAGTTCCTAAGCACAAACCCTAGCACCCTAGCCGACCCAAATCCTCAAATCCCGGCAGATCTATACCACCCTCTTTTACACTCCTCTTTGAAACCCACTAGCTAACTCCCAAAGAATCCTCTAAAAGCAGACTATGCTTTCTCACAGTTGACCAAAGCTCAAAAAGACTACTTTCAGATGACTAGATGCAGTCAAATCCAAGAAGAGGAAGTCGTCTCAGCTTCAAAGAAGATGGGTCTCTCTAAAACCGTAAGGATCACCCTTCTTCTTTCCTTTTATTTTTTTGTTTGTTTTTTCTTTTTACTAAAAAAACCCAGAACTCTCTAAAGCCTCCCTTTTTTCTAGCTCTAAAACCCTAGTTTCCCTCTAAAACTCTTCTATTTTTTTTTCAACCAAAAATGAGCCCTCCTTATATGGCCAACATGAAATTTAGTTGTGCACGTGTGGTGTAGTGAGCTGGCAGCTGATGAAGTTTCCTCCCTCCTTCCTTCTTTGTCCCTTCCTCAATTTCCTTTCTCACGTGTATCCTCTTCCTTGCAGGTGACCCTTGTTGCTGGGTGTGTGAAGGACGTCCTTGCTGGCATTGCAAATTCTCTGTTTTTGTCCTTATTGACAGGTAGGAAACTCTCTCTTTTTTGTTTGAATTTGTTCCAATTTTTGCCTCACTGATGCGCTTCTCTCTCTGTTGTAACTGATGAATGCTTGTTGATGTTTGCTCTCACCTTTGGTGCATGATTCTTGTGCCTTGCTGATATTTTGAATGTGATGTGATTATTGGGAATACAACTTAGTCTGATTGACAACACTTTAGGACTGCCCTGAGTCCCAAAAACCTTTGGAAAACTGTCTTGAACTGCTTGGATTAAATCGTTGGTTTTCATGCTTGTGATAAACCATTGCTCCTCAATTGGTCTTGAATCTGCTGAAATTTGTGAACCCTCCTGCTTGTTGCCTTACTATTGCTGTGAAGTTCTCTTTTGATCCCTCGGTTATGCCTTTCTTTGTTGCTCTATCAACTGCTAAATTCCCTTGCCAAATCTGCACTGCCTTTTCCTGAAGTGGGGCGTTTGCTTGATGAATTTTGATGTATTATTGCACCGTTTTATTGTAGTGGTGGCCTCTGTATTGTCAACGATCCCTTTTTGCCTTTGATATGATCTTGACTATGATAAACTGCCTTGATGTGTCTCCTTGTTTGAGCAAGCTCTCGGTAGCAACGTGTTTAAGTGCCACTGTCTACGTTTGCCATAAGAGGCTTGAGAGTTTACTTTTCTTTTGCTGCTATTGCGAAACCTTGTTGAATCGGACTTGACTTGCTATGAAACCCCATTGATCTGCTAATTCATGATTAATGCCATGTGTTTTTGAAGTGCCTTAACGGATGTTCTAGCTCTTTGATGTTCATGCTCTTCTGCTGTCACATGCACCCTTTGCCTTCGAAAATTGTCCTCTGCAAATTGCTTTGAATTGCTTGCTTAGTATTGTCACTGTTTTCTTCGCAATTGAGACTGAATTTTGATGCTATTTGTCCACTGCTACGATGTATTAGCTAGCCCCTCTTGCTTTGCTTGCCCTGATATGCTGCATTTAGACCCTGTTGATGTAAATTCGGTGCCTTGCTTGCAACTGAATTTTAATTGTTTGTCATGTAACAGATATGTAATCTAGAAAATGCAAATGTGTTTGTTGACTTGGCCTAAACATGCTTGTTGTTTTGTCCTATCTTCCTTGCTAATGTTGCTGTCATTCTGAAGCTTCCGGCATTGTTTGCTGCACTGTGACTCTGCATCCCCATTCTCTTCATTTTGCAGAGCTAATCAGCAAAGTTGCAATCAAGGTGGTGGAGTACAAGTGACACAAGCCAAGCTACTTTGAAACTCCTCATTTTTTGTGATTTTGTAAAGCAGGAAAGGAAAAGACAAATGTAAATATCTAATGCAGAAATGCAAATAAAAATTCTCTCTTTTTTTGTGATTTTTAATATTTCTATTTTTTGTGTTTTTTATAGTGACAACACTTATAATGAAACTACTTAGCAAAATGCAACGCCTAACTAATTGCTAAATTGAGGATTAATTAATCAATGAACTAAATTGAACTTAAATTACCTGATTAAAAATACTAAATGAACTAAATTGAACTTAAACTACCTGATTAAAAATACTAAATTACTAAATGAAGCTAAGACATAAAATATGTAAAAATGCCAAAAGTGCATACTAAGATTTTTTGGGTTTTCGAAATGCAATCTAGATGACTAAAATGAATTAGCTAACTTAAATTAAAAGTGGACTAAAAATGACCAAAATGCCCCTTAGGTGACCCTAATGCCAATTAACAAAATAAATTGATTTAAATTGAAGGATACAGGACAAAAATGGGTGTCTACAGTATCTTCTATTTCTTATATGGTATCAGAGCGTAAGTCTGTCTCGTTACACTATACTCCGTTGGATACATGTAGGCCAATTCTGTTTCGGGTGTTTTTCCCAAGCTACACGTGAAGCGCGTCTTAGAGTGGAAATATCCCACATCGGTTAAGGTACATAACTGGAGTCTTATATTTAGGTTGGACCTCTCCACCTATTGACAATTGGTTTTATGTTGGATGCTTAGCATTGTATAAATATTCTTTCCTGTTTCAATTGAGATTCCGCACGTGACATTCTTAACTCTGTTTTTTCTTCATCCTTTCATATATTTTTTCATTTTCCATGGCCGCCAGTTCCTCTTCCGTTGCTACTCCCATAACCATTAGCGTTACAAATCAGTCACCTGTTAAATTTACAGCAACAAACCTTGTATCATGGAAAGCACAGTTCAATGTATTAGTTTGTGGTTTTGATCTTTCTTGTTATGTCGATGGATTTTTTCCGGCACCACTTAAGACTATTGAAAAGGATTGGAAGGTGGTATCCATTTTTGCCTATTCCTTTTGGATGATACATGATAAACTCACCTTTCATGCAATTATCACTTCCACATCGAAAGCCATTATTCCCTTTATCTCGCCAGCTTCTACATCTCGTGAAGTATGGGAGATCTTGGTTAAATAGGCATCTCGTTAATAACAATCATATAGAATGAATTAAAGGGGGAATTAAGCACGATTTATATGGAAACAAAATTTCATAGACATATGTGGTTTCATAGTGCTGCATCAAAATTGCAGTTAAGTTACTTTAAATTGAAATAATTCTTCAGATATGTATGTTTAATAGAGATTAATTAGACCTTTATAATTCTAGTTAAATTATAACAGTCTAAAACGACAATAATTATATCACACCAAAGGGCATTTCTAGACAGTGTGTATGTTTAGTTGAGATTAATTAGACCTCTACAATTCTAATTAAATTACTATAACAGTCCAAAACAAAAATAATTATATTATTTACACTAAAGGGTATTTCTAGACAATATAAATATAAAGATTCGCCACCGAATTATTACCTACAATACTTACAACCAAGAGATTAGAAGAACCAAGGTATGAGACACATTAACTCCTATTATTACTTACTTTCAAGTTTGTTTAAAGAATTGTTTTCTTGCAATTTTTTTCCTTTAGCCAATCAATTGAAAGTATCACCTAATAGTCTTACTTCTTAAAAAAGGTCCTTCAGTATATACGTTATTAAGTAAAAGTTGCACGAATACAGTAAACAATCATTGTTCTCTATAGAATTCTATTTCATATCATAGTACGCTATAAATTACATTTACAATTTATAAATTAAGTTTTATCACAATAACTTTGTCACTTTTACATTTCTTTAAATTATATTTGCAATTTTCCATTTTAGTTATACTACAATAACTTTGTTAGACCAATGCTAAAATAATTGTATACTTCTATTTTGAAGCTTAGAAGTGTTTGACAGAAACATGGCACATATCATCGACTTCGACTTTAAAAAATCACTAAACACATTGTGTCGGTCTCTCAACTTGACTCCACCTATTTACGTAGCCAAACAAAATATATGGAATGACTACCAAGCGAAAGTGGAGTTCAGAGGAGAAACCAAAGAAGGAAGACAATATACTTATTATGGATACTCGGCAAAAAAATACAGAGCTTGCAGAACAAAATGCTGCAAAGAATACAGTTTTAAAATTGCAAGAAACTCACGGGATCTAGGTTGAAGATTTCAACTCAGACAAGGTTGCTAACCTTGAAGCTTAGATTGAATTTGACAACGACCAAAAGGTCGTTCGAGAAGCTCAACTATGAGAGAAAATTGAAGCAATGAAAAAGATGCTTCAACGAATGAAAATAACATCATATATCAAAAGAAAAATGTTGCCGATGTTGGCCGCAAAGGAGAGCAATGAATAGATGGTCGAATCAGGACAGTTGAGTAAACAAGCTACTACTTGAGCTTCTGTGTTTATTTTTATGTTTCAAATATCTGGATGTCTATAATTAAGGTTTTAGGTTAAGACAATGTTCTCTGATTTAGGATCTACGGACTGATCAACATCTAAGCTATATATTTGTCCTGTGCTTTTACTATTAGAGTTTATACAGAAAGTTAAGCTTCTCATCGAGTATCGCTATATGTTCACTTTGCGAATGTGTCTTATAATTTTTATATTAAAAATATTCATGTCAAAATTCATTTTCTCTTGGAAAGTAGAAAAATAGTTTACTTCGATAGCCATGAATATATGAATATTAATAGAATATATGTAAAGCCTTTGATTATCATACAAAACAAAATGCCTTTGGCTATATATTTATTAATCTCTAAATATTCACTATTTCATGAAAGAAGACCAAAAACCAAGGCAAGGACTAAGGAAAAAAAAATGGTCATGACATTACAAGCAATCAACCGAATTACACATTATGACACATAGACCGAAGAAAACATATTGAGTTAATCTATTGTCAATCCTTGAATTATAATAAAAAATCTCATTTTTCAACTAGCTTACACATTGAGAACAATGTGTCATTTAAGTGTTGGAGGAGTGATTTAGAAAATCTAAAGAAAAAAAAAGTTGTTTTTGATAGAAGAGAATGAATAAATAGACTAAGTACATATCTTGTTTTGCATATGTCTTGAATCATTGATTTGATTTCAAAAATTGAGTCTTTCGCATGATTTAGTTCTTGATTTGAAATTATTTTTCAAGTTTTGCTATGCTTATGATATTATTCTTTTCTATTTGCATGTAAGAATATGATGTTTTCATTCAAAAATTGAATGTTGATTGATTGTTGCTTGCTTTAGATTGCTTGCATAATTCATCCATTGATTGTTTTGTTCATACTTGATACTTTTGCACACATAGATTCTTTCATCTTACACCTTGGGAAACCGATTCCCTTGTTCTTAAATACCTATCTTTTACACCCGATTTTTCTCTTGTTTTTAGCCATCTTTGCTAAATTGAAATTCCTTTTCTTGGCTTGATAAGTGAAAAATAAGTGTGGGGGAATTGTTCCCACGGTTTTGAAGGCTTAATTGTGTAAATTTGCTTCTTCCATTAAGGAATAAAAAAGTTGTCCTAAGTGAGAAAAAGCATTCAAAATTAGCTACTCCTTTAAAAGAAAAAAAAAAGAAATCTTGCAATGACAAGAGTTAAAAAAAAGTGAATAAAAGAACAATTTCTTGGAAGCAAAATTGAAACCGATTGAAAGAAGAAAAGTGTTTAATTTAAGCCAATATTTGGGTTACTAAAGCCTTATACACCCAAACACCACTTTTTGAGCCTAAATTTCTATCTTTTACCCATTCTTTCATCTCTTAATCATTGAATCTAATTCTACATGTGTGTGATATATCTTGTGTGACTTAAAAAATGTTTTTGAAAACCTTGGATGGATGTGTTAGTATCTATTGCTTAAGTACTTTTCTTTTAACTATGATGAAATTGAATGGAAGACTTATTCTTGCTTTGCATTTGAAATTGAATGATGTGCATAGAACTGATTGAGAATTGATTTCTTTGAAAGACTATTTCTAGCTAATTGCTTGATTATGGAAATTAAACATACTGATTTTTGAATAGTTTGTTCTATGCTATGATATGTCTTAAAAGCAAGAATTCTCTCTTTTCTATCTTGACTTTAGCCTTTTCAATCTAGGTTTATCCTATCTTTTCAAATGTTTGTGGGTATTGTTCTAGTTAAGTAAACCCTCAGGTGACTATATATAACACCTCCTGTTTAGACAGATCCAGGTTTAAAAAGCTTGTGTCATATGCTAAATGCCACCGTACACCTATGAAAGTGGAATCTTTTCTGTTGAGTCAGAGTTTGTTATTTTTAATCCTTTTTCCAACTAGGAGTTGCACACTATTTTTTTGTAGGGACTAACAAAAGTTGAAGTGTGGGGGAAATATGATAAGCACTAACTTAGTTATTATTTTCTATATGATTTTGGCTTATTTTGGTAGTCATAAATATCTATTTCATCTCATATTTCTCATTTGTGTTTTCAGGACCATTGAGAGCCATTATTTAAGATTATGAAGATTTACTGATTTTGGCCATTTTTAGCCTAGTGAGCCCATTAAGCCCTGAAGGAAGCATGAATCATTGAAGATCCAAATTTGATTTCTCTAGGCCCAATTCGCATGTCTTAATTCCCAAAGAGAGTTTCAAGCTCAATCTTCAATTATGATGCAGTAAATAATTGATGGATGTAGAAATTTCAAATCCTAGTCAAAGAAGGATTCGCAAGTGCAGTTTCGGTAGAAAAATCATATCTTTTGACTCAAAGTTCAGAAAAATGCAAATGATATACCGTTGGAAAATTGACTTCAAGCTCTACAACTTTGCTTTTGACATCGAGAGCTAATTTTGATGGGAAGAATGACGATTTTTCCCTTGAAGTTTCTGGACAGATTTGATCAACTATCCTAATTGACTTGGGAATTGCTTGACTGACTTGGAGAAGCAATGGACGGAAATTGCAGCTGTAAATTGATGATGTGGAGCACTCTAATTGACTATTGAAGATGCTAATTAATGATGATCTACTTCAACCAATCAAAACTCATTACTTGGAGACAAAGTTGATGAAATTCCTAGTTGAATCAGGACTAGAAATTAGATGTCTATCTTGCCCTTATTGCCGCCTCATTTAAGGGTTGGTATTGATTGTTATAAGGGTAGGATGTGTCTTAGGTTTGACTATAAATACGTAAGATTATCTTAGGATTTTTCATAACTGATAACTCACAATTGAAGAGAAGTCGATTAAGAAGATTGTTCTTGGTTGTGTCGACATCTTTAGGGTATTGCACCCTTGTCGATATCTTCAAGTATGTATCTCATGATTGCTTCAATCATGAGTGAGTAGTTTCCTTTAATACTTTTCCCCTTTGAACCCTTGAGTTATGAATTAATTATATTACACCTATGGTGAGATCTTGTGCTTTAATTCTATATCAATTGATTGATGAATTGATGATAATCTATCATGCTTATATTGACTTGTTGATATATGTATGATTGGTTGGATTTGATTTGATGAATTGATCCTTTTGATAAATAAGTTTTCATGCTTAACCCTGATTTGATTGTCTAGGTTTTCTTGATCAATTAATTAGGAGTGCACGCCTAAGAAGTTAATCAATTGAATCTCTACTAGACTGGATTTGGTGAATAGCTAGTAATTGAATCTAATTGAGAGTAGCAAGATTTAATATATTCAATGAATAACTAGTAATTGAAGTATTGAATTGGGTTAAGAATTGATCTTAAGTTGTGATGAATACCTAGTAATCATTAACTTATGTTTGGTATATCTATTGATCTTAATGCTTTATTGATTGCTTAAATTGGTGAATAACTAGTAGCTAATTTTGGTAATTGATAAAAGATGTTTGATTAGGAATAACTAGTACTAATTTGATTTATAATTGATTATAGATTAGGATGAAGAGGAATAACAAGTATTCTGATTCCTTGCCAAAGACATGTTTATGGTGCTTAATAATTGATAAGTTTTGATCAATGATCCATGGTATTTATAATTAATTTGTGCTTAAGTGGGATGGGTGGGGAAATATTGCCTTTATCTTATTGTTTTCTATTTAATTGCTTTCGTGACACCCATATTGCTTTCTTTATAATCTGTTGCTTTTAATCCGTTTTCTTTCTTAGTTGTCTTGTAACAATTAATTCAGACTGAGTCTTCTCTGTGGCATCGGCCCTGACTTGCCCTATTTACCTGTTAGAGAGAGTTTGTTAGGTTTTTATTTTATGATTGTTTGACAATAGCGATCAAAGACCCTAAACTAGGTAAAGAACAAGGAGTTGGTGCGTGATCATTAGCTACCGCAACGAGCTTCCTAGTGACAAGTTGTGAGTTGCCGTTTGCGAAGGGTTGCAAGTTGATATCCCGCCAAGTCGTACTTGCGTGAATATGATATCTTTGGAGTCGAGGATCCATAGAACATGATAGATTTCTTACATGAATAGGAAATGATAGGAAGTATGTTTAGTTATATTGTTATTTTCCTTATAGCCGAATCTGCTTTTATTCTCTGTTTTCTGTTTACTCTCTGCTTTCTTACTCTGCTTCTGTCGAATCTCTCTGCTTTCTTACTGCTTTCAGTTACTGTCTTTACTTCCATATAATAGTGCTACGTGACATAAGTTAACTTAGTGTGCAGTGAGTCCCTTGCGTTAACAACCTTCCTTATGGGGTATGTTCTACCCATTCTTTGAGTAGCACTTGAGTTCGTGAGAATTTTTATTATCTGAAGGGCTTCTAATTGTAACAACCAATTAGGAGGCATCAATGCACTTGCTAAACTTGAGGCATCTAAAAGTGAGGACAATGCTTCCTAGATCCCCTTGCTTCTTTTTGTAATGACACCAATTTTTTGCTTAGTTCCCTTTTATCTTAATAAAATTTATTTTTTTAAAAAAAAATATTGTCTAAAAGGGTGAGGAAGTTTTATCACTATATATCAATGAGTTAACTTTAAAAAATTAATTTGGTGATTTCATATTCAATTTCACCTATTTTTAAATTATATCAAACATGTTTAACATGGTGATTTAAAATCATTCATATTTCTTTCTTTTTTTTTGCATAAAAAATTCATATTTATTATTGTCTCACTCAACATGGTGACCTTTAATTAAATCACCTTGATAATCTGATCACTGATCAGATAACCATAGTAATCTTGAAAATGCTACCAAATACTCATTTTGGATTTTCTTTCACTTATTTTTGGCTTAGTTTATTTAAGTTCTTATATACTCAAATAAGCACAAGCTGGTCTTCAATATCAAATAAGCATAAGCTAGGACACACAAAACATCTTAAACCGATAAATGGTTGTCCCTAATTATTACTTTCCACTATTCACTTCGGTGTGTTGAGCTCTCATTGGTTGGTCATCTCTCATTTTCCCTTCCTGATGCGCCCAAAGACTGATCATGGACTTGTACGTGACCATGGAGGGCATGGAGAGGATGTGCATGGATTGCATGGAAGCATGAAGATGCAAGGAGACCATGAAGATCGAGATGGACTTGCACCAAAGCTCAACAAGAAGCCAATTGATCCATTGAGCTTGCCTAATGATCCAATAACAAGGTCAAGAGCCAAGAAGTTCAAGGAGACACTCATGGGCTTTGCTCGAACCCATCTTGAAGATATGAAGTCCCTCGGAGTTCAATTGAAGACATTTGGAGATGATTTGAGTAAGGAAAAACCACCCAAAGTCAAGCTAATTACTTTGCTTGCTTTTGAAACCTAATTGAAGCTTCTGATGGTACCCAGGGGCGGGTAGGTGTACCCGCTAGCGGGCAGCATAAAAAAAGGACTCGAATCAGAAAAGGAGTCCCTGGGGTCACCCAGGGCCAGGCAAGGTCACCCGCTAGCGTTTAACCTGCGGACTTTTTTTTTAATTGTTGCGTTTTTTTTTGTTTATTTTATTATGTTGGGCCTTATTTTTCTTTATGGTTGAACCCTAAGAACTATATAAGGGGTTCTATTGCTTCTTGTAAACCTAAGTTAAGTTCATACACAGATTTGAGTATTCTCTTTTGTGAGTTTAGCTTCGTTGTTCTAGTGAGAACATACTTAAGATTTCTTCAATCTTGTAGAGTCCTAGCAAACAATTAAGTAGTGATTACTTAGTTGTGAAACTTGTTATCTTATGTTGTCTATTGCAGGTCTAATAGATCATCTAAGGCCGATGAAAGAAGATTTGATCAAGGGTGAAGGTTATCATTTGGTAATCAGAGCTTGGGTTTCATCTGCAATCGGTTAAATCTATCCATCTTCATCGGTTCTTCTTCTTACAATTTCGCATGGAGGATTTCTAATTTTTGTTCTACATTGACTATTTGTGCGATTTTCTTGAAACTTTAGATTTAGAGTTTATACACCATTATCTTCCATAAAAAAAATAGTGAAAATTCAAAAAAAAGTTACGGTTTGGGGTTTTTGGGGATTAGGGTTTGCAATTTGCAATTGGCCTTAATTGAAGAAATTGAAAGATTTTTGTGAAGATTTGGGGAGCTGCTGCTGCAATTAAAAAGTGAATTCAACACATCAATAGTTGAATTAAAGAATTTTCAAGTTTGAAGCTTATTGAAATCCAATTTGGATTTCTAGGGTTTTCAGATTTGGGGTTTCTAGGCTTTTGCGATTAGGGTTCGATTTGTTCTGTTGAGAACAAATCGAAAGTGTTGTTTGTGATTCAAGGAAGTTGCTGCGGAAATTGAACTTAAGTTTGACACTATCTACATCAAATTAGAGCTTCAAATTGGTTTGGTTTCAAGTTCACAACTTGAAGTTTCATCTAATTTTTTGCTACTAATTGTTTGTTCCTCAAGTAGGTCACGAGAAGAGCGATTTAATCCATATAGTTGTTCTTATTAGACCTATTGAAGCTAAGGAGTGGTAAAAGGCAAGAGTGTGTGAGATCTTTAGAGTAATTAAGGGTTGAGGCCGATCCATATTGAGTGATAAACACGAGTGAAAGTTGTGGTAAACAAGTGTGTGTGAGTGTGAGGATTTTCTTTATTTTCACTAATCTTCTATTGCAGGTACAATGGGAGATAGAGAGGATGGAGAAAATCAGGCCGATAACTTGGACACTTTGTTGCAAAACCTAGTGCAACGAATGGACAATTTGTCTACTCGAATTGATCTACGCATGGAGGCCTTGGCTAATGAAGTTCATCAAGTGAGAGAGGCCCAAAATCAACATAGGGCTAATGTAGTGTATGGTAATGCCCAACTACCACCACCAAGGAGGCAATTGGGTGTTGAAATAGGTGATGATGCTATGAGGGAGCCTCGAGCTCTTAGGGCAGCTGCTAGGGGAGGTCCATTAGATCGTTTGAGTGAGCAAGAAGCTAGAGGAGAAGCTTATTTGGATAACTTGCATACAAGGAAATTTGGTGATAGAGATGAGCCAAAAGACAATATTAATTAAGTATAAGATTCCTAAGTTCAATGGAAGGGAACTCCTGAAGATTACTTGGATTGGGAATCAAAGTTGGATATGTACTTCGACTATCATCCTTTGTAGAAACAAAGAAGGTACAAATTGCTATCATTGAGTTTGTTGAGAATGCATTGAATTGGTGGAATCAATTGGTACAAGCTAGGAGGCGAAATAGGGAGAGACCAATTGATACATGGGTTGATTTGAAGAGTGCTATGAGGAGAAGGTTTGAGCCCAGTTACTATATTAACTCTCTATACCAACATTTGCAAGCTTTGAGGCAAAGGTCTAAGAGTGTTGATGAGTATTATGCAGAGATGATGTTGTTGATGTCTAGAGCTGAAGTTGAAGAAGCTCCACAAGCCACTATGGCTAAGTTTCTTGCTGGATTGAATAGAGAGATCCATGACATTGTTGAGATGCAACAACATTATGATCTAGAGGAGATGTTACAAAATGCATTGAAAGTCGAGGGTCAAGTGAAGAGAAATAGTTCGGCTAAGAAGAGTTATGCATCATCTAATAGCTCATGGAAAACTCCTTACAAGAAAGAGGAAAGAATGCCATACAAGGAGAAACAGAGTTTCAAGAAGGAGTTCACTAGTCCTAAAACCGAAAGTAAGGGTTCAAGTTCATCATCTAAATCTCAGATTAAGTGCTTTAAGTGTCAAGGATTTAGGCATTATACTAAAGATTGTATCAACAAGAAGGTGATGTACTTTAATGAATATGGTGAACTTTTGAGTGAAGAAGAAGGTGATTTTAACCTAGATTCTAGTGGGAATGGAGATGATGAAAGGGATGATGATGAGGCTGAAATTGATGATGATGGTGAGGAGCTAGTGCCACTTAAGAGTTTGGTAGCTAGGAGAACTTTGAGTGCATATGTGAAGGGTGATATTAAGAATCAAAGGGAGAATCTATTTCACACTAGATGTGAATGGGAAACCAAGTAGTGTGATTATAGATGGAAGGAGTTGTACAAATATAGCTAGTTTTTATTTGGTAAAGGAGTTGCAACTACCTACTTTGAAACATCCCAAACCCTATAACTTAGGTTGGTTCAATAATAGAGAAGAAATTAGGGTTAACAAGCAAGTTTTGGTTACACTTTCACTTGGCAAGTACAAAGAGGACGTCTTGTGTGATACTCTACCAATGCAAGCTTGTCATGTGTTGCTTGGGAGGCCATGCAATTTGACAACAAGGTGAATCATGATGGAGAGACAAATAGATACACTTTTGTCCACAATAAGGTACATATTACTTTAATTCATTTATCACCTCAAGAAGCTTTAAAAATAAATTAAAATTGTGAGGGGATTTTGCTAAAATGGATGCTGAATTTAGGAATAAAGAAAAGAGTATAAAACCAAACCTAAAGTGGATGATTGTGGCATTGAAATTAGGGCTGTTTTGGGTGAAAAGAAAAAGAACTCTAGGAAAGTTAGCAAAGAGTGTATGTTAGCTACTAAGAGTGAGAATAAGAAAGCTTTCCATGAGAATTCTTACATGATCTTATTCTTGTTTCGAAATACACTAATGAGTACTAACAACTTAGCTGGAAATCTTCCAAGCAATATTGTGTCTCTTTTGAATGAATTTGCAGATGTATTTTCAGAAGAGATTCCTAGTGGATTACCACCCATTAGAGGGATTGAACATCAAATTGATTTCATCCCTGGAGCATAAATTCCAAATAGGCCAGCTTATAGAACGAATCCTGATGAGACTAAGGAGTTGGAGAAACAAGTAGGAGAATTGCTTGAAAAGGGGTATGTGCGTGAGAGCCTTTCCCCATGTGTTTTTCCTGTGTTACTTGTTCCAAAGAAGAATTGAACTTGGAGAATGTGTGTTGATTGTAGAGTTATCAACAACATAACAGTTAAGTATCATCACCCTATACCTAAACTTGATGATATGTTAGATGAATTGCATGGTGCTTGTGTATTTTCTAAGATAGATCTTAAGAGTGGGTACCATCAAATTCGCATGAGAGAGGTGATGAACGGAAAACTGCCTTTAAAACTAAACTTGAATTGTATGAATGGTTAGTTATGCCTTTTGGATTGACAAATGCACCTATTATTTTTATGAGGCTAATGCCATCTTTTAAGAGCTTTTATTGGCAAGTTTGTGGTTGTCTACTTTGATAATATACATGTGTACAGCCGGACATTAAAGGATCATGTTGAGCATTTACGTTGTGTATTAGATGTACCTAGGGTTGAGAAGTTGTATGCTAACCTTAAAAATTGCACCTTTTGGACAAATAGCCTTATTTTCCTTGGTTTTGTTGTGAGTGCGCAGGGTATTGAAGTAGATGAAGAAAAGATTAAAGCCATTAAGGATTGGCCAACACCCACCAATATTAGTCAAGTTTGTTCCTTCCATGGTTTGGTTGGATTTTATAGGATTTGTTGAGGACTTTAGCACCTTGGCAGCCCCTATAACAAGTGTGATGAAGAAGAATGCATCATTCAAATGGGGTCCAGAACAACAAGAGCCGTTTTAGACATTGAAGACTAAACTTACTTGTTTTACCCGATTTTAACTACATATTTGAAATTGAATGTGATGCTTCTAATGTAGGTATTGGAGCTGTTTTGATGCAAGAAGGGATACTCGTAGCTTATTTTAGGGAGAAGTTGAATGGGGCTGGATTGAACTATCCAACTTACGACAAGGAATTGTATGCACTTGCGCATGCATTACAAACTTGGCAGCACTACTTGTGGCCTAAAGAGTTCGTGATTCATACAATGCATGAGAGTTTGAAGTACTTGAAGGGCCAACAAAAGTTGAACAAGAGGCATGCTAAGTGGATGGAGTTCATAGAGTCTTTTCCCTATATTGTGCGATACAAGAAAGGTAAGGAGAATATAGTGGCTGATGCACTATCAAGGACGTATGTATTGCTTTCCACACTTCTGAATTCCTAGGATTTGAGTACATTAAAGACTTGTATGTTATGGATGTTTACTTTGGTGAAATCTATGAGGCATGTCTGAAATCTGGTTTTGGAAAGTACTATATGCATGCTGGATTTTTGTTTAAAGAATCTAGATTATGTATTCCTTCTTGTTCTATGCGTGAGTTGTTAGTAAGGGAATCACATGAGGGGGGATTGATGGGTCATTTTGGTGTTGATCGAACATATGAAATCTTGCATGAACACTTCTTTTGGCCCAAGATGCGACATGATGTAGAAAAGCATGTTTCTAATTATATTGATTGTTTGCAAGCTAACTCTACATCTAAACCTCATGGATTGTACACCCCTTTACCTATTCCTCATGAACCTTGGACACACATTAGTATGGACTTTGTGTTAGGTTTGCCTAGATCTAAAAAGGGGAGGGATTCTGTATTTGTTGTGGTTGATATGTTTTCTAAGATGGCACATTTTATTGCATGTTCTAAGACTGATGATGCCATTAATGTAGCTGACTTGTTCTTTAGAGACATAGTTAGATTACATGGGATGCCTAGAACCATTGTGTCTGATAGAGATACTAAGTTCTTAAGTTACTTTTGGAGGACTTTATGGAACAAGCTAGGGACGAAATTGATGTTTTCGACAACATGTCATCCTCAAACGGATGGACAAACTGGAGTTGTCAATAGTACTT
The DNA here is from genome assembly GCA_001974805.1 of Corchorus capsularis. Taxonomy (NCBI): domain Eukaryota; kingdom Viridiplantae; phylum Streptophyta; class Magnoliopsida; order Malvales; family Malvaceae; genus Corchorus; species Corchorus capsularis. The sequence continues at coordinate 42,454 of AWWV01011544.1, forward strand.
TATCTACCTTGCTTAGAGCTTTAATTAAAAAGAACTTGAGAACTTGGGAGGAATGCTTGTCGCATGTTGAGTTTGCATACAATAGGACTGTACATAATACTACTGGATATTCTCCTTTTGAAATAGTGTATGGTTTTAACCCTTTGACTCCTTTGGATTTGATAAGTTTACCTTTGAGTGTGCAAGTTGATATGGATAGCAAACGAAAGGCTGAATTTGTTAGGGATCTTCATGAGAAGGTACAAGCAAACATTGAGCAGAAAACACAGGATTACATGAAGATGGCTAACAAGGAATGCAAGGAAGTAATCTTTGAGCCTGGAGATTGGATGTGGTTGCATTTAAGCAAGGAGAGATTTCCGGAGAAAAGGAGATCTAAGCTTTTAACACGTGGAGATGGTCCATTTCAAGTGTTGGAGAGGATTAACAACAATGCCTACAAGCTGGATCTTCCTAGTGAGTATGGCAATGTAAGTGGTTCCTTTAATGTTGCTGACTTGTCTCTTTTGATAATGATACAGATTTGAAAATAAATCTTCTTCAAGGGGGAGGGGATGATGCGCCCAAAGCTGATCATGGACTTGTACATGACCATGAAGGGTATGGAGAGGATGTGCATGGACTGCATGGAGGCATGAAGATGCAAGGAGACCATGAAGATCGAGATGGACTTGCACCAAAGCTCAACAAGAAGCCAATTGATCCATTAAGCTTGCCTGATGGTCCAATAACAAGATCAAGAGCCAAGAAGTTCAAGGAGACACTCACGGGCTTTGTTCGAACCCATCTTGAAGATACGAAGTCCCTCTAAGTTCAATTGAAGACATTTGGAGATGATTTGAGCAAGGAAAAACCACCCAAAGTCAAGCTCATTACTTTGCTTGCTTTTGAAACCTATTGAAGCTTCTGCTGGTACCCAGGGGCGTTAGGCGTACCCGCTAGCGGGCAGCATCAGAAAAGGAGTCCCTGGGGTTGTCCAGGGCTGGGTAGGGTCACCCGCTAGCGGGTAACCTGCGTACTTTCTTTTAATTGTTGCGTTTTTTTGGTTTATTTTATTATGTTGGGCCTTATTTTTCTTTATGGCTGAACCCTAAGAACTATATAAGGGGTTCTATTGCTTCTTGTAAACCTAAGTTAAGTTCATAATCAGATTTGAGTATTCTCTTTTGTGAGTTTAGTTTCATTGTTCTAGTGAGAACATACTTAGGATTTCTTCAATCTTGTAGAGTCCTAACAAACAATTAAGTAGTGATTACTTAGTTGTAAAACTTGTGATCATAGGTTGTCTATTGCAGGTCTAATAGATCATCTAAGGCCGATGAAAGAAGATCTGACTAAAGGTGAAGGTTATCAATTCCCCTACCAATCCGGCCCTCTAAGCTATTATGACAAGCGCATCTCATGTGCTTTATGTTTTTGGGCTTCTTTTATTTTTATTTTTTTATTTTGTTCTTTGGGCTTTTCATTGGCCTTTGCTAGTTGGAACATTTTTCTTTTAAGGGGGGTGTCGTCCTTTGTTAGACAAAAAATAAACACCTGATTTTATGTGCATCTTTGGTAACCAAACTTTAATTTTTTATTGCTTATATTTCTTCAACCTTTTTTGTTTATTTTTTTTAACAAATAAGTAAAATCTGCAAAAGGAAAACGGTTTTAGGCATTTTCACATTTCTATGATCACAGTATATATTAGGAAAGCAAGCAATTAGAAATTGTGAAAGAATCAATGGCAAGAACAAGGCCGAAGTAATTGCTGATTAATGTAATACAAGAAAACGGGAATAATCCAAAATCTTTTGAAAGTGCCGATTCTATATTACATGCTTGCTTGAATGTTTTCACTTTTCACCTCTTAATAACAAGCAAAATAGAATCAACAATTGATCGCAAAGGTTGCTGAGAAGTCCATCTGGCAAAGCATTACCTCATCCCTACAAAAATCAAACTTGAGAAGGGAGATGTTTTGGTAATAGAAATAAATTCTTCTTTTTTTTATTTTAAATTTATGACTGCATTTTGGGATAGGTTTTTGGGCCTTTGTGGCTAAAAAAACAAGCTGATTGGTTCAAACCCATTAGTTAGCATTGAATAAAAATTAAAACCCTTTGTAAATTTAGCCCAAAACAAACACATCCCTTTATATCTCATGAATCAAAGGGTTAATCAAGAAATAAATAGGCCCAAAAAATCCTCAGTCACAAAGTTACAAAAACCAACAAATACTTATGGAAAGTTGAGAAAATTAGTGAAAAATCAAGGCCAAATTGTCGAAATAAACCACCTTAATAGTGACCTAATAAAATCTGGTTAGTTTAATGGAGGACAATTATCAGAATTTATTTGAGTTTTAATATAATGGTATTGATGATATATTTAATTACAACATTTAAGACCGACCCACAAAAAAAGTTCAAAAAAGCCCAAACCGAAGCCCTAAAATTACAAACCCTAAGTAATTTCATTTTATTAATAAAAACAGTAATTAAAACCTCTTCCAATACTCTATTTTGAACTCTCCCAACAACCAACACTCTTCGTACATTGATTCCATTGAAATCTCTGATTGAACCATTTTTCCTTGAAACATGTCCTTTGCCATCACTAAGGAGTGTGGGCACTGCAAGAAAATGGTTCAAGCCAAGAACCAAATGAAGTTCTTTGATCATTTTGAACCTTGCAAGCATGTAAATCTTATACCTTACTCTTTTGATTGATTGATGTTTGACTATGATGTTTGATTGATGTTTGACTATTTATAATGCTCCTGCTTGATTGATGTTTGACGGTTTGTTATTTTCTTCCACTTGATTGATGTTTGACTGTTGTTGTATCACTAGAACTTTTTTCCTTTCTTTTTTTTTTTTTTGGGGGGGGGGGGGGAGGGGGGAGGATGGGGTGAGGTTGGGTGTGTCAAAAATAACGATTCACACTCAATGATGCCTTTTTATTAGAAGATTTTTTTTTTGTACCGAAGAAAGTTTTTGTAGACACCCTTTTCAGGTCCGATATCCTTTGAGGGCATTTTCAGACTCATTTAGGATAGTCAAACAATTTGCAAGATATTAGAACTAATTTGGCCAGCTAGTTACATTTCCCCATTTGGTTGCATCTAAAAGGCCAAAGTAAAGAGTATAGCAAAATGATCATTAGTGATTTATTTCATTTCATGATGGATAGTTTTATTTTTCATACTGGGCTTGGATTTTTATAGATAGTTTTATTTTTCATATTGGGCTTTAATTTCACATAGGGGCCTTTGTTTCTTTGGATTACCCTTGCATTACCTAGATAGGCCTTGTCCTTTTATTGGTTTTGAGTGGACCCATTTGGGCCTTGGGCTTCATAATCACCCTTGAGATTATTCAAAAAAAGAAAATAAAATGCAAAGCTAATTAGTGGCCAGTTTTGGGTTTAAATAAAGAGTACAAAAAATAATAAAAATAGAGTAATACAAGAATTGCTGGCCATCTTAGAGCAAATAAAATAAATGAATATAATAAAAATACAGAATTGGCATCAATCATTGTTCTTCCTTTCCTAAATTACTCTTTACAAAGCCTCAAGTATCTCCACAAAGCACCTGCAAAACAGAATTCCAAAGCACAAAATTACCCATAATCAAAGTTGAGACAAGGTTCAAAAGCACTAATTAGTAAGGTTAAGAGGGGGGCAGCTTATCTTTTTCAGACTTGGGGGACCAAGCTTGGATGGTCCCCCCACGCCACGTTAGCAGGGTGGTGCACCAGCAAGTATAAGGAACAAAGCAATGGGATTCACAGTCATTAAACACAATAGAACAAAAACACAAAGGAGGGTTAGCAAAGTGTTAACAAAAACTTGCCGACCAAGAATATGCATTTCAGAATTTTGTCATTAAGCCAGAATCAAGTGAAAGACAGGGCATGTGAACTCAGTACAGCCTCAAGATGACAACACCAAGATTACTTTAGTCCATTTTAACATAGGAAAGTCAGCAACATGAACTAAAAAGAAGGCAAGTGTAGTAAGAGTACATGGGATGTCATGCAGCAGAAAAATGACACAAATAAGTGTGCACTGCACACTTAAACAGGCCGCAGACACATGCACACACAAGCCTGCAACAAATCAGGAGCCAAGGAAAATCCAATTCAACATAAATTCAGAAAAAAAGCCACCTCAGCTCACAACTCAGCATAGGTGATGAAACACATGTGACACATACATCATCAAGGATCAAAATGTAGCCATTAGATCAAGAGAAACTTAGGTTAAAAGGACACATGGCAGTTGTCAGAGGCAAAGTTCAAAGCTAGATCAAAGGACAGCAAACAAGCAATATAAGCCCACAGGATCAAAATGCCTCAAAAAGAGACTAGCCAATCACAAGACAGGAAAAT
>AWWV01011545.1:0-53433 GCA_001974805.1 Corchorus capsularis
AAAAACAGAAACCCTAGTTTTTCCATAGCGTACGAAAAGCCCAAAACAGGAACCCTAGCCATCTTCCACAGATTCAACATATACCAAAAAATCCATAGTTTGTCCATAGATCAATAGCAACAGAAACACCAAAAGAGAAAAAGTCTAGTTTTTTTTTCACCTATACAGATTCCTTTTCGCATAGTTCCTCACCGTCATCTCTCCTTCACCCTTTGCAGATTCAAACCTATCAAGAACGCCTGAAAAAAAAACCACAAAAGTATGGATTAGTTCAAGTTTGGGGTTAGTTTAAAAGTTAGTTTCGGTGAAAAGATTGAAAAGAGGGAGGGTAAGCACACACCAGAGATTGAAGCCCACCCGACGGTTGGATTTTCCGGCCAAAGGAGCTCGAATCTCATCTCGGAAAAACCAGATCTAGACAGATCCGGTGAAGTTCGCGTGAAACCAAGGACGGCGCTGCACTCAGGGCGTCGAGAGGAGCCTTCCGGTGAAATTCGAAAACCATCGGCGACGTTTGGAGTTCCGGCGACGGCGCCGCCGCCTTATCTGCGATTTCCGGCGAGGGAGAGAGAAGGTGACGTTTTAAAATTAGGGTTTGTTTTTTTTATCCGTTTTAATTTGGTATATATAGGCATGACGTAGGTAGGGTCTTAATAGGTGATTTCAGGTTTCACTTTAGTTATTGGTTCAATTAGATCCCTGAAAATTTTGAATTTAGGTCGATTAAGGGCTTGAATTAGTTCTTTTTTTCAGAAGGGTTCTGTTTTAGTTCAATTAAGTCCAAAATTAACTAATTTGCTCTTTTAAAGACACAAAGTTTGCTCCGTTTACAAAATAGTTTCTGTTTATTTTCAGATTGGTCCTTTAGCCTTTAATGCTTTTTAATTTAGTCCTCACCTGTTTTATTTTCTGTTTATTTTCTGTTTATTTTTAATGCTTTTAAATTTAGCTTTGATGTAAATTAGGGTTTGCAATTTTGGATTAAAACTTAAAAAGCCTTAAAGTTTAGAATTTACTAATAGTAAGGTTGAAATTTGTATTTAGATAGGAAATTGGGCCTTAAATTACTTTGAGCCTTCTCCAAATAACCACTTGATTGGCCTTGCCATGGTATTGGATTCTAGTTTATTTGGGCCTTGTTCTATTATTTTCACTTTTAATTGGGCCTTATTCCTTTCTTTTGGATTTTTTAGTCTGGGCTTGTAGCTAAATGGGCTACATGTGCATCCATGTCTATTTTCCTTAAATATTGTTGATATCCTGTTCATTCGGCTAAAAGTAAAAGGACTCCGATGATGGAATAACTGGTCGAAATATTGACAGCATTGTCTATTTTGGTCCGGATTTCCTAGGCTTGAGGCATTTATTTGGGGGTCTTACCAATCAAGTGGAAGGTGCCCAAATGATGCCTCTCGTATAACCACTCGGTAAAATAGCTGTTAAACCGGAATACATGCATCATATCCATCCATGCAATTAAATGGGTAATTCAGTAATCAACTTAATTCAGTGTAATTAGTAAATAAGTAATTCGGTAATCAACTTAATTCAGTGTAATTAAGTAAGTTAAGTAATCAACTTAATTCAGTGTAATTAAGTAGATTAAGTAATTCGGTAATCAACTTAATTCGGTGTAATTAAGTAAGTTAAGTAATCAACTTAATTCAGTGTAATTAAGTAGATCAAGTAATTCGGTAATCAACTTAATTCGGTGTAATTAAGTAAGTTAAGTATTCAACTTAATTCGGTGTAATTAAGTAGATCAAGTAATTCGGTAATCAACTTAATTCAGTGTAATTAAGTAAGTTAAGCAATCAACTTAGTTCAGTGTAATTAAGTAAATTTAGTAATTCGGTAATCAACTTAATTCAGTGTAATTAAGTAGGTTAAGTAATCAACTTAATTCGGTGCAATTAAGTAAATTGGTAAGTGAATTGGAAACTGGTAATCAACTTGATTCAGTGTAATTAAGTAAAGTGATCAACTTAATTCAGTGTTATTAAGTAAATTCAGTGATTTGGTAATCGACTTAATTCAGTGTAATTAAGTAAACTAAGTAAACATGGCAAATTAAGTAAGGTAATAGTTTAAATTAAGTAATTTGATAGCAAACTCAATTAAGTGCAATTAAATAAACCGATAAATTAAGTAATTTGGTAAATAATTTAATTCGGTGTCATTAAGAAAAATCAGTAATTGGCTTAATTCGGTGAAATTAAGTAAATAAATGGTTTAATCTAAGAGTCAGTTTAGAATTAAGGAGAAGTAATCAGTAAATGAAAGAACTTAATGGCATGAAGTTATTAAAAACAAAAAACAACCAAAAGTATAACCCATAGTTAAGTCTAAGCTAGTCAGTGCCGTCTTTCGACGGGCGTCGTGGGGGTGCTAACCCTTCCTCACGCGTACCCAACTCCCGAACCTTTAGAACTCTGGTTAGAAGACCGTTTATTAGGTTTAGTGTTACCGGTACCAAGCTTAGGTTAGGTTAACATTAGGCTTAATAATCTGATAAGTGGCTAATCACACCTAGATTAAAAAAGATTAGTGGCGACTCCCTTTAGTTTTAAGATAGATTTAAGTCGTTAAACGGTAGGATTCGCACCCCGTACCCGGACGTTGCGACAGTTTTCAAAGGCATTAGTACAAAGTATAATAAAAAGAAACTGAAAAAACAACAATAAAGCTAAGGCCATGTAAAGGATATCCTTAATTTTGCTGCATGTTTCGTCATTCTTCTTGTCTAGTAAAAAGTCTATCTCTAGTTAAAAAGCACTTTTTAGGTTTTTTAGAAGTAAAAGCCAAAAGTTCAAAATTAAAGTTTTTTTGCAGTATACTTTTAAATAGCACTTTTTGTAAACCAAACATATCCTAAATATATATCTACGCTAATGTCTACTACTTCTCATTGTGAATTAATATCTTCAATTATATATCATGCTATCAGATACTAAAATTGTTGTAACATTGTTGTAGGAGGTGGGGGTGCAGTTATTTGTGATATCAAGGTCAAGTTTTAGGAGCATTCTCGACAAACTTAGTAACAGGTCTCACACCAGGAATGCTAGAGGTTCATGCCGCCTCCAGGCACTTTGCCGGAGAAATGGGCTTTCCAAGAGTTTTTTTTGAAAGGTGATTACTTAGGCTTGATCCACAAACTTCAATCAGACAACCTTGATGTGTCAAATTGACACAATCTTGCAAGTAGAGGGACTCAATTGACAGTTGTTATTAAGTAAAGGGACTCAATTGACAGTTTTTTAGGTAGGGGACCAAATTGAGATTTTCGTCTAAGTACAGGGACTTGTCAGGTACTTTGACCATAATTTTCAAAAACCCTAAAACCCCACCACCTCTTTTAACTTTCTATCACCTCGCCGTCGACCGGAAACCTCCCCACCACGCCGGCCACTATACTCCGCTGCCTATCACCGTCAAACACTCCTAAAATTTCCTAGTTTACTCGCTGTCACCAGCTAGCTCCTGTATTTCCTTCAAAATCTGCTTTGAGCCGACTAAATTGAGTTTGGCCACCGTATCCCCATTGCACGGTCGCTGCCGGTGACCCCTGATAATCGCCGAAAGCTCCAGAATTAATGTACTTTGCCTCCGGATCCCAAACTGCTCCAAACCCTTCCAAACGAAGCCAAGCCGAATTAAACTATAACCTTCCAATCTCCTTTTTCGATTGTCCGATAGGGCCAAGTTTTATGTATTTTGTTTGGTCTTCCCACCCTTAGTGCTTCCACCGTTCAAAGTTTGAAAGAAAACATCCAATGTGAAGAATCCCTAAATTCGAAAATTTCACTTTATTTCTTTCTCTAAAAAGCAAAAATTAACCACCACCCCCTTCCTCTCCCCAAAAGTTGAATTTCTTTTTGTTTCTTACCTCAACTAATTTTTTTCCCATGAGTTAACGGTAGGAATGAGCAACGGTCGGGTCGGTTCGATTTCAGTTTTGAGAATCTCAAAACCGACTAATAACCGACGTCAATTTTTGAAACAGTCAACCAACCGTTTAATTCTTGAAACCGCCTATATGGTTTAGGCTGTTATGCGGTTTAGACCGTTTAATAATTATATATAATATTATATATATCTAATATTATTATATATATAATATATATTTAATTATATATATTAATATTCGGTCGGTTCGTGTCGGTTACGGTTTTGTAATTTAAAATACCTACCACCGACCGAATATCCATATGGTTTTGATGGTTCAAACCGCCTAGACCGCCGAAACCGATTAAACAGTTCGGTTAATGAAAAAGCTATCGATTTCGGGCGGTTTTGACCGTCTAGTGCTCACCCCTAGTTAACAGCCCCAATTCAAACCTTTAGCGATTTGACTAAATTGACACAATCTTGCAAGCAAAGGGACTCAATTGACTTAATAAAATGACTCAATTGACAGTTTTTTTAGAGAGACCAAATTGAGATTTTTGCCTAAGTATGATGACCTCGAGTATTTTGACATTTTCTTTTTATTTTTTCCAAAAAAAATATTTTTGAAATTGCGATGGTGGCCACCACCTCATCACTTAACACGCCACATCAGCAGGGTTACGGTTCCATGAGCTATTGGATTCAATTCACATAATCTTGCAAGTTGAGGGACTCAATTGACAATTCTTTAAGTAGAGAGACCAAATTGAGATTTTGGGCTAGGTAAAGGGGCCTGCCAAGTATTTTAACCGCAAAAACCATACAAACTCTATGGAAGTCCGAATTTGAAATAACATGACCCAAACCCGTCGGATCTTCCCGTTTATTTATTTATTATAATCCTAATCTTACTCACTCGCTCTCTCGTCTTTCCACCTCTTTGGACTGGGATTGGAGTGAAAGCGTGGAAATTTAAAATTTAAAACAAAGGTCGCCTATAACTAAAACCCCCACCCAGGGTTTCAAAAATCCCCAAAGTTCCATCTCCAAGCTCGCAATATCTTCCTTCCTTCTTCCACTGCTATTTACCACAATGGCAGACCGCGATAGGGCACGCGATAGAGACCGAGACAGAGAACGCGATCGAGACCGAGACAGAGACCGTGACCGTGACAGAGAACGCCGGCGTGACAAGGAAGAACGCGACCGCGATCGAGATCGAGATAGAGAGCGAACGCGAAGCAAGCGATCTCGTACACCGGAGCGCGCTCGTCCTCGTCACACGCGCTCCCGCACGCGTTCCCCTGACCGTGACCGGTACCGTTCACGCTCACGTTCTCAAACGCGCTCCCCGGAACGCTCCTCCCACCGTCACCACCGGCACAGGCACCGTACCCCATCGGCTGAGCCGCCGAGGAAACGGCACCGCCACGAAAGCGAGGATAGGGATAAAGATAAGGATAGGCAGAAGGCTGTTTCGGATTTTGTGGACGAGATAGCGAAAGAGCAGCTAAAGAAAGATAGTAACAGTAATGAGAATGAGAATGAGAATGGAGTTGGAGGAGAGGAAGATGAGATGGAGATGATGAAGAAGTTGGGGATTCCAGTTGGTTTTGATTCCACAAAAGGAAAGCATGTGCCTGGGGCTGATGTCAGCGGAGTTAGGGCTGTTACTAAGCGTCAACCCAGGCAGTATATGAATCGAAGAGGCGGGTTTAATCGTCCATTGCCTGCTGAGCGCAATCGCTAGCCTTCATCAGTTGATTGAATCTATTTAAGGTCAGGGTTTTTGCCATTGTAACTCTGCTGATTTGGATGCTTTTTATGAATTCTTTTAGTTTTGCGGGTTATCTCCTTTTTCTGTTATTATAAGTGGATGCTTGTTGGTTTTATCATTTTAATTATTGCAATTGGAATGTCCTTACAAAGAAGACTAATGTTGAAACTCAAACTAACTAGCTTTAAGAAAATTTAGCGTGGCATTTGTGTCCTTATTAGAGTTACTGTGCAGTATCATTAGGATTTAGAAGCCTAATTATCCTAGTATGATTTGTTGCATGTGTGTGTTACTTTTTCAGAATTAGTCTATCCCAAGTTGCTGTTCCATACAGGTTAGTCATCCTTCTTGCGTTGGGGATGGTCATCCATTTTGAGTGCTGGCATGAAAAGCAAGGCATATATGATATATGTAATGGTACTTGATGCCAGAAAGACATCTAGCAGCATTCATCTTTGAAGATGTTAAATTGTGGTGAGTTACAAGGTTCAAAAACTGACAGTATGTGTGCATGGTTTGCCTGGTATACTTAAGTATATGTTTTAGATTAATGAGGGAAGAAGTTTCTGAACTTGGTTCCTTTTGTTTTTATTCTCTTATTTTTGGCATAACACACTGATATCGCTAGCTCTCTTGGTAGTCTGTAGCATTTTGTATTTGGATCCCTCTTTTTCTCAAGGTTTCATACCAGGAAATTGCCATTATATTATCACCTATTTGTCCTGAATCAGTTTGGTGCATCATAAATCTGCAACTGCTACAATGCTGAAAATCCTTAAGAGAATAATTCTGTATCTCATGGAAATAGTTCTTTAATATATAAAATTCGAGCATCTTTAGTTGCATAAGAATTGACAATCTAGTTTGACAAGTAAACTTTTGAACCTCGATGTGCATGCAAAATACCAATTATAACCTTATACCTAATACTTAGAACACTTGTAATGCTGATTAATGCAAAATACCCTAAACAATCTAGAATGTCTTTAATCTATATAAAGAATCTCATGATGGTTGTAATATGTGACAAGATTAAATGACAACTTAAGTAGTTTAATCCCCCAAACAACTTTTGTACATCCTGTATTGTCCATTGTCTCTCCGAGCTCATGTCTGGCTCCCAATGAGTAGTTTATGAGTGATTGCCCTGTTGATTTTGACCCAGAATGTGCATGGATCGTGATGGAGATGAGCTTAATGTTTTATACTAGTAGAATCCAATTCGAGAGGCTAGATGTCTTTCTTAAATTATGCTTTTTGAGTTCTATAAAAATCAACTTCACTTAGAGGGATTAACTTACTTAAAATCATGAATACTGTAAATTACATTATTATACTGGGATCTATCATATGCCCAAAAGTAATCAAGCTGGACATATATCCAAGACCCCTCAAATTGGAGAATGGGATTCTAACCTTCCCAAAATGAGGAAAATTAATAAGGAATTGAATGTACATATGTCGGACTTGTACCCATGACCAGCTGTCATTCATGATCTGAGCAACCAAGTTTTCAAATATTTTAACAGAGCCCCCTACATCGAAAAGAAAAACAACACAGGCTAAGAGCCAAGGACTTGGACACGTGTCATGTTGCATATACTACCTAAGTTTTCAATATCACAGGCTTCTACAATGTCTATTTCACTCTGAGGAATTAACTTACTTAGAATTTTAGTTTGTTACTTTGTTGTATTTATGGGGTTTTGCTATTTTACATCGCGGTTGCCTGGTCTTAATGTATTTTGTTTTAAGTTTGTAAGTTTTCTTTCTAGAGTGTAGCTATTTTTCTCAAGTTCTATCTAAGACTAGGAGCTCTAGTTCTGGTGGGATTAGGGGTGCTAGGAGTCTATATGAATCAACATACCATTTCCATTGTGATATGCTTTATATCAGAGAATTTCCAGCAATTCTTATCTGTGATGTAATTGTGTGATGCTTAGCTGTGGCACCTAAAAAACTGGTTTTTATAATCAGGTTTTCTCTCTTCTGAGCTTTAAGCTATAATGTATCCCTAGTTGCGGACATTAGTTCTTTCGTCTTGATATTAGTTGTTCAATCAAGGAATTCCAGATGTAAGGTGTAAGGATTTTTTTTTCTACTGTTCTCATTTCTTTGTTCATTTTTCTGCAATTTCTTGAGAATATCAGATTACACAGCAGCCATAAATTTCTCACATATCAGGATTTTACATTGCACTTTATCAAGACTGCTTTTTAAGCTGACAAAATATTGGCTCAAAACAGTAGTGCATAGCTTAGTGGTACTAGTCTCATCTCTTAAGACAAACTTCGAACTTGCATATTTTCAGCCGTGACATAGTACAAGGGGGACAAAGAAGAGGAAACAGAATAGAAATGATAATCCAGGGAGAATATCAAAATACGGAGAGAACGAATGAAGACATCTATCACATCTCAGTTTATGTTGTCCCAACAATCAGCTAGTAACTGAAAAATAGTTGATATTATCTAGAGCTACTAAAACTGTAGTACATGGTATTTATAATTTACAGCTAGACTTTAATACTTGGTAAATCAGAACAGGCATGTACCAGTCAGTATAAATGATTTAGAACATCCGTACGTATATTATTACTGCAACCAGTATAAAATTAATAGTCTTCAGTTTTCCTGATTACATTTGGGATAACATGGTCAGTGAAAGGATTTCAATATTTCATTCATTCTTAACTTGCTTGGATGTACGTGGATTTGATGACGAATTATTATGCCCAAACTTGCATAACCTCAATTGTTAGCTTGAACACCTACTTTTTGTTTGTTTCAGCCTTTACATGATCATAAATCTTTTGAATTGTCCGGCTGATTTGTCACCCTTTGCTCACCTTGATTTTTCATGATTGATATTTCTCTAGTATGGTGGTTGTCTTTGGTCTTTGGTTGTCTTTGGTCGTCTTTGGTTAGATGATGAATCATAAGTTTGTCACCCTTTGCTTACCAAGATTTTTATTTAGCATTAACTTGTTTTAGATGATAGACCGAATGGTATATAAACGAATTCATCTAACGTATGACATTTTTGAGCCATTTGGATTGATATATTGATATGATGACCCCTGTTTGCATAAATTTTGTTGGGTTTTTTTTATAATTTGTGTTTCTTTCATTCTTTGCAGATTGTGAACAGCCTGAGTGGAAGTGAATCAGGGTTGATAATCAATACAACATGTAAGGCTTTGGTCTCTTTTCATGATGTTTTTAGGTGACCCATTTTCTCAAATACTAATACTTGTATTATTAATCTGTGGCATGATCTAAAGTGCTAAGTGACTGCAACTGCTGGATTTGGATGTACTATCTTTGACTGTTGGATGTTTAATTGAATGCCCAGAACCATTTTTTCCTGCATTTGCTGTGGTTCTGTTGTTTTTCTGGGTAAATATCACTTTTATAAACCACATGAACATGAGTTAAACAGGCAATATTTCGTACAATTGTTGATCATGGCTTTTGAGAAAATTGGTACTATCATTGGCATGTGGGGACAGTCAAGGAAATCGATTGGAAGGCTCCTCTCAGATTCCCCCACTGAAAAAGAAAAGCCTAAAACCATGTGCTTATCAAACAAATTTCGCAAAGATCATCATCATCATTATTATTAAGTTCCTAAAGCATTAACAAAAACAACCCACTCTTTAACATTCACTTTTAAACTCTTGTGTTATTGGGAAAGGCAGAAAATTTGTAAATTAGGAGAAATGGGGAAGAAATCTAAGTAGGTTTCTGAATGACAAAGGCCATGCACTGAGCCTGTTTGGTGTTGTCAAAAGCGAGGCAGCGGATGTAAGCATTTGGGTAGGCCTTTTTGCACTCTTGAATTTCATTCAGGACTTGAGATGAGTCATTGCACCCAAACATTGGCAGCTTCCAAAGTGTCCAATATCTCCCATCATAGTACCCTGGAATTCTGCTGTTCTTCTTGTCTACTTCCCCCACCTATTCATAGTTCATACCAATATTTTCATTTTGATTAAACTTGGTACTAATTATTAGGTTTTGACACAAACAAACACAAGTAATAATAAAGAAAAGAAACAAGATTTGACCAAAAAAAATAAAAAATAAAGAAAAGAACCAAGAGAAAACCAAAACCAAACAATATCTCTTATATTATACTTATTCAATTAAGAAAAGGGAATATTCCTGGAATTGATGTCTATTTCTCTCGGATATAAATACCACTTTGCACCCTTAAGTTTGTACGGACTGTCACTTTGCACCCAACTTTTTTATTTTGACCAAAATACATCCTAAAATTTTATTTTTGTGTCACTTTGCACCCTTTGTCCGGCAGGACAAAACAAATCGATCACGGCGTTCGACGTGGCATGCCATGTGTATAAAAAATGACACGCGGCACATTTCCTTTTGTGCACGTGGCATGTCACGTGCCACTTTTTGAATCATGTGGCATGCCACGTGTCACTTTTTGGTACACGTGGCGTGACATGTGTCACTTTTTGGTACATGTGGCACGACTTTTTGGCTTACTTTTTGGTACACGTGGCGTGCCACGTCGGACACCGTGATAGTATCGTCTGTCCTATCATGACGGAGGGTGCAAAGTGGCACAAAAATAAAACTTTAAAGTGCGTTTTGGTCAAAATAAAAAAGTTGGATGCAAAGTGGTAATCTGTAAAAACTTAAGTGTGCAAAATGACATTTATGCCATTTCTTTCGGTGTGTAAAAATGGAGATCAGTTATGTTTCAAAGTTCAGTTTTGGGCTGGCTGGCTCTATAGAGTAAAGGACATTAAAAAGTTGAAGGTATTTTTAGTGGCTAAAACAGGCTAAAAGTAAAACAATGGGCAACTGGGATCTGGAATCAGAAGAAAAGGGAGGTTTTATGAAAAAGAAAAGAAGCAAAACAGTGAATCAGAATCTGGATGTCTACCCACAGATGCATGCACAGTGAAAAGTTGGAGATGGGCTTGACTGAGACATTCATGCACAAGACTAAATGGATTTGTGGAAAATGAAACTATTAAATATAACCTCATCAAATTCAAGGCAAGGGATCCACCCCATTTTCATCATGTACTCAACTTCCTTTGCAATGGATTCTTCGGAGAGAGGTGGAAGGTAAGACAGCGTCTCATACTTCTTGTTATTGATAGGATTCCATGTCTGTTAAATATTCAAAAAAAAAAAAAAAGTCACCCATGATTAATTAAACAATACAATGAGAAATCACAAGTTAAATGTTAAAACCATATATAGATTACCTTGATGCAGTGAGTTCTTGAACCGTTTGAAACAGTTTTCCGGCTCCATGCAACAGAATCCTTAGCAGGGAGCAGAGTTGGAAAATTATGGGTCGTTTTCAACCCAACATAGCCAGAAGCAGTGACCGGAGCTGCAAAGATTCCGGCAGACATCTTCCAAAACTTGAAAAGAGACTTTACTTGAGAGTGTTTTACTTTAGTACTATGAATGATCAATAGTTGAGCAAGTGGAAGAAACAAATATATATGTATTATTATTATATTATATATAATAAAAGGACAAAAGAGGTTGGGTAGTAGATTGATGTGTGGTTTGTTGAAAGGAAAGAAGGGTGACTCAGTGGAATTAAATACGATTTGTTCAAGATAGTGGAGGGGTTTTTAAGGCTCTTTGGCTTTGGTTTTATCACAAAAAAAAAAAAATTGCCTTTTTACATTTGGCAAACAGGGAAAAAGAGAGAGTTGGGACTCGGGACACGCCGAGGCCCAACCAAACCAATGGTTCAACTTTCAACTTGTGTAGTAGTACTTTACAAAAACAAAAGCCAATAAGTTGAAGAAATCGGCCAAACTTAACCGCTTGAAATCGAAACCAATGGATGACTGATGTCTGATGATTCATTTTCTTTTGTTTCCTTTGGCCTTTCCCTCGTATGAGTATATTAAATCGGTGGGATGTGGACTGGACATAGCTATATGTAAACCAAGTTGAAACATTAATATTAGCTAGAATTTCTCGGCCGCGCTTCGCGTGAGGCTGTTTTATTTTATAAATTCTTTTTAAACAAAATAGAGTAAAAACACATATAAAAGTGGTAAAAAGTATAGAAATATAGCTATAAAAACATGCATAATTTGAGCTCGATAAGAAGAATACTAATGTTATTCTGCAATTAGCTGACGGATCTTTGGTTTATCCCAAAGGTGTTCTAGAGAATATCTTAATTAAAGTTGAGCATTTGATTTTTCCTATTGACATATTCGTTATGGATATGGAATATTCGACAGATCAATGTCCTCTTTTATTAGGAAGACCTTTTCTCAAGACTTCTCATACCAAGATTGATGTATTCAATGGTTCATTGACCATGGAATTCGATGGTGAAGTCATCCACCCTAGAATTTTATCTCAAGTGCCTTTGAATTCTAACAATTTTGTTTGTGTTGTGAACTCTAAGTGGGTTAAGAAAGGAGCCATTGAAGATTCTTCATCAACATCGCCTGCTCAAATTTCCAAGGCAAGGCAAAAGATTGCTGCCTTTCAACAACAAAAAGATGAAAATTTCTACCAATCCTGGGATAGATTTAAGATGCTTTGCGCCAATTGCCCTCACCAAGGCATATCACAACAATTTTTGATTACCTATTTCTATGAAGGATTAGGAGTAGATGATCAAATTCTTGTTGATAGCATCGATGATATTTCCTTGTTTGATAGAATTCCTGATGCCGCATATGAAGCATTAGAAGCTTTCTCTAAAGCAATTGAGCCCCCTAGCTTTAGAGAGAAGAAAGATCGAGCAAAAGAAGTCAAGAAAGAGCTAGAAGTCATCAAGAACC
Organism: Corchorus capsularis; assembly: GCA_001974805.1. Lineage (NCBI taxonomy): Eukaryota > Viridiplantae > Streptophyta > Magnoliopsida > Malvales > Malvaceae > Corchorus > Corchorus capsularis. Next base: position 12,477 of record AWWV01011545.1, read on the forward strand.
AAGAAGTTCAACCATCCCTAAAGATCGACCGACCAAGCAACTCTTCAACTGAGAAGCAAGACATAGTTCTTATACATAGAACTAAAGTTGGGAGCAATCATCAACGAAAGAAGGAACGTTTTCCCCAATTTTGGCAAAGATTTAAGAAGCTATGTGCTGCTAATCCTCAACATGGTTATGATTAGAGAAGATTGGCTCAAAACTTCTACCAAGGATTAAGAGCTTCTGATCGATTGGCTGTCGACACTCTTATTTATATTCCCCTGTTCGATCATAGCACTACTGACATATATGAGGTATTGGAGAATTTTGCTCAGATGCTAACTAATGTACTGGAGGAAGCTACCCAAGGACACAGCCCGACCAAGCCCGTGCCGCACAAGCCAGCATGCTTGGCTACAGCCCGGCCATCCGCGTCTCGTTGCCGGCCAACACAAGCTACCATCGCGCCAGCCCGTGCGCCAAGCCAGGCCACTGCCGCGCCACCCGTGCCGCATGCCCGACCATACCCAGCCTGTGCCACAATGCTGCCCGCGCCATGCCCGACCTTGTCCGCGCCCCACCAAGTCACAACCGGCCAGATCGTGCTGCTTTATGTTCTTTGATATTTTCAAGTCTTGACAAGATTCAACTTGAAATTATCAAAATCATTGATGAAAGTAGATTCATTGAGGACCTATTGAAGGAATACTCTCACAATTCCTTCATCCTTGAAGAATAACCTTCTTTAAGACAGTCTAGCCAAAGACCTTAAAGAAAGGCGGTTATTGGGAGGCAACCCAATATTTTTACTAACCCTTAATTTTTCTTTGTTTTATTTTTCTTTTTCTTTTCAGGATTTCATACTAAGGAGAGCAAATGGAGCTTACAAATAAAAGCTTAGGCTTATGCTTGGACTAAACCCCTAAGATTTCTTAAACCCTGTCTCCATTTATTTTTTCTTGTGTTGCATATATGTGATTCATATCAAGGAAATCTATTGCTACTCTTATCATATAAATCGCATATAGTCATCTAGGGTTTAAATTTGCATATCATATTGCTTTTAAGTGTTGTACTCATAATCAATATGACTTTTAAGCATCTTTCCACATTGAGGACAATGTGTCTTTTAAGTATGGCGGAGAGAGTCTGCATGTATAGAAATAGCATAGAAATTGGCATTAAATTTTTTGAAAATTTTGATAAATTTTGAATTTTATGCATGTATTGATTGATTGATTTGCTTATGATTGATGATTACTTAGAATTTTTAAGAATGTTTGATTCATTGATTGATTTATAGCATGATATCTTATTTCTTAGATTAGGTATAATTGAAGTCTGTGATATGAGCTTATTGTTTATTATTTCTATGATTACCTATTTCTAGAACTTATGTTTAATTTTTATTGAAACTTACACTTATGAAAGTATGTTATGGATATATCAAGAATAAGTGTGGGGGACTATCTATATAGAAGGGTAGTTAAAAATCTTTTTCATAAAAAGAACTGCGTTCATGCAAGAGGAGTAGAGATAACTTTTGTCTTAAAAAATAAAAAAAAAATCCATTGTTGTCACTCTTCTCTTTAAACAAAAGGAATTAGTAACCCTTGGGGAGAGGATAAGAAGCATGGATCTGCAGAAATATTGTCCCTCTAGAGTGCTAGTAGCCTCAAAATAAAATAAAGGGCGTTAGTAACCCCTAATCATGAAACACTTCGAGGTTAGTAATCTCACTTTTCTAAAAAATCTAATTACCCTTTTAAAATCATTATAACCCATGCGAAACTCTTGATCTGTATTCATGATATGCAATCCTTTGAGTAATGGAGATAAAGATGAAGACATAAGCTTATAGGAAGAAGTAGTTATAGGTGTGATGAATGATAAGTGATTAGAACTACTTTGATTATGGTTACTTAAGAATAAAGATGCTTACTATTTCTTGATCCTTTGAATTGGATACTCTTAATATTCTTTGTTATTCTGATTTCATGATTGAATTGATTCTTGATATATGTATGGATTCAAAGTTTTCAAAAGATTTGATATAGACTTACTTTCTTGTTTGCATTAGTTTAGAATTATAGGGTGAATTTTAGCTATTTACTAGTTTAACTTTTATGCATAAATTTAGGTTAAAATCTTAGTTTTTATTTTCATAGTTTGTCTACACTAGTTTGTTAGGGACTAGCAAAGGTTTAGTGTGGGGGAAAATAAGATCGAGTCTAAATTAACCTCATTTTTATAGTTATTTTTCCATGCTTTTTGCTATTTTTATGTTTTTTTACCCTAATTTGCTAGTATTTGTGTTTTTAGGTCTTGAAAACAAGAAAAGTGAAAACTTATTGTTTTTCACTCTTTTTGGAGCTATTTTGGTGACTTTTTACTCAAATATAGACTTAGCTACTTGGAACGAAGATTTGAAGATTCGAAGTTTGTGTTTGAAGATATTTTGAAGATTTGAAGACCATTGAAGAATTATTTCAAGAAGCAAGAATTGAAGATTTGAAGCTTATTTGAAAATGATTGAAGCCAAGCCCAGAAGAAGCCCGGAAGTTAAGGATTTTTGGATAATTTATATGGGATAATATTCAGCCAATATAAGTCCACAATTGGAGTTAAAATCCCAATTTGTGCCCCATATATCCAAGGAAATATCTAAATCCCGTAATTTCCCGCATCTAGTCCTATTTGGAGTAGGAATCAGCGCAGTCTTGGTAGAAAGGCCATAACTTTCTGCACAGATGTCCGTTTTGAGCCCATGAGTAGACGTTGGAAAGTGAATTCCGAGATCTACAACTTTCCTTTGAAGTCCAAAGTCAAGTTCTGCCATCTTCAAGTCCGAATCTTCCATCGAATTTTCTGCAGAAATCCAGAAAATTCCAGGATCCTAATTTGACTTGGATTCTACTCTAGGTAGACTTTTAATCCAACTTGGAGTCCAAGCTAGATCTAGAACCGTCCTAGACCCTTTCCTAAGTCTATGAGAAGTCTAATTAGTCCACTATAAATAGCCACCTCCTGTAACACAAATAACATACCATCACGCACCTACACAACACCCTTAGATACCATCACATAATTTCTCTTCATCTATTTTTCTAGTTTTTCTCTAGTTTTTAGGCTAGGTGTGTCGACACCCTCTCTTCACAATAGAGAGGTAAGGCAAACCTAGGGTTTCAAGGAGGAAGAATCGTCCCTTCTAAGTCCTGTTAGTTTTCTTATGCCTCTCATGGATTTTCCCAAATCCATGAGTAGCTAAATTCTTAATACTTCTTATCCTTTGGTGAATTCAATCAATTGATTATGGTTAGATTTCTATACTTATAATTTGGTGTCAAGTTCTTGATAGATAGTAAGCAAATCCCTGTTTTATTTTATGATCTTGAATTTTATTGATTTATGTGGCTTTAATGACGTAATTGGATGGATCTACCGCTAATCAAATAAGGCTTGACCTCCGAGTTTGATTATTTGTAGCAAATTAGGTTTGTTTGACTGCTGCCTAATTTAGTTTATTGGCTGTCGAGAAATTGTCTGTCGTATGGTTCTACTTGTAGGCATGTGTGTAAATTAATTGTTCTTAATGCTTTGTTCTCAAGTGGTCTTTAGGTCCTGAAAAAGTAATTGATCACTGAAGGAATAAAAGGGATAACTGCAGCTTTGACCGGCCTCTTATCTAATATACATGTTAGGATGTCTTGCGAGATTCTCCTGGACCAGTTATCATCAAGAATAAGATACTAAATTCACCTTTTAAATCAAGGATGCATAGTTAATTTGATTAATTCATACCATTGGAGAAGAAGTATGCTTTTTGATTATTATTTTCTTTATAATTTGCCTTAGATTTAGATTTAATTTACTTTGCTTTGTTTTTAGTTTAATTATTCTCTTTTCAATTGATAATTCTAATCCCTTGTTTTCTAAGTGATTTTTTTTGGAAAAGATTTATTCTTTGGATATTCTTACAAATTTTTACCCTTCTCTGTGGGATTCGACTCCTACTTACCCTAACTATTCTTGTTAGTTTTTGTGGGGATTATTTTTATGATTGTTAAATGACCGATCAAAAGGCAATATATTAAAGCTAACATGAACACGCTAAGTTGAACAAGTAAGGGATCAAATGACCAAAATGCCCCTGGGTACACAAATGACCAAAATACCTCTGGATGACCCTAATGCCAAATAAGAAATAAATTGATTTAAATTGAAGGATATAGGACAAAAATGGGTGTCTACAGCTGCCCCTCTTTGCGTGCTTTCTAACAATTGGGAAGTTTACAAAAAAGTAGTTTGTATACTTTCTGAGAGTTAGAGAGTGCGCAAAGACGTAGACACCCATTTTACCAAGCAGATAAAATAAAGCAAGAGTTGAAAAAGAATCCTAATATAAAAACCTGAGGCAGCATCCGAAAACGAAATTTAAAGCAAAGAGATCCTCAAATAGGATCCTGAAATCCACTCATAAAACAACAATCCTGAATATGATTCTGAAATTAACTGATAAAGCAATAATCTTAAAGAATAAATTGATAAAATAAAATGATTCTTGAAGAAAATATGAGAATGCCTGGAGGTCTTATCAAATGCCCAGAGGATTTACCGATGCAAATTCTGAATAAACACTGATAAGTGCATAATTTACATAATTATTGGTGTTAATTTAGGTGTTTATTTTATCAATTTTGATTATTTGGTGCTTAATTTCCTTTAATTTTGTTCCATAGGCTCAATTGAAGACTTTGTGAAGAAAAAGGACCAAAATGAAGGAAAATAGAAGCTGGATGCATAAAAAGGGAATTTTGCCATATTTTCTGGACGTGAAGACAGTCTGGAACAAGCCGCGCGCGGGCAGACTTTGGATGCGCGCGGGTGATGCGATCTGAACCCGATTTTGACGAATTTTTCTCCTATTTTTTATGGGGTTTCACCTATTTTCAACCAATAATTATTTTCTACGAATTTTGGGTCAATTAAAGTCAGATTCCACTTATTCCTAGTTCCATTAGGATTTATTAATTATTTGTAATCTTTATTTTATTTTTCCTATTTCTTTTAGGTTTAGAATTTTAACCCCTATATAAAGGGAGGCCTTGTACTCAGTTTAGGGGGATTTTTGGAGACAATTCTCTTCCACTTTCTTGAAGATAATTTTCGGGAGTTTTTCTTCCTCTCTCATGTTCTTTATTTATTTTATAATTTATGTTTTTATTTTCATGAGCATGAGTAGCTAAATCCCTAATTAGGGTTTAGGGTGTAGCCAATTGCGGATTATTATTTAATTTATGTTTTGAATTGTTTTTCTTTCAAGTTAGATTTATTTTCCTTGTTCTTCATGAGATTTATATGCCTGATCAACATATAGATTGTTTTAGGGATTGTGTCATGTACTGACGGGTGAAGCATAATCTGTGCACTAGGAGAATAGACAGGTTAGACTAGATCAGACATGAATCTTAGGCTAATCTGATAGGTGAATAATTACTTGTTCTTAATGAATCTAGTTAATTAGGTTGACATCGACAGATAGTGAATCTAATTAATTAGGTATTCCTGTGTAGACTTGACGGAGCGCATAGGTAATTAAGAGTAATTCTATTCTAACTTTGCATCAATTCAATTCATAGGTTAATTAGTAGTTCCCCAATTAGGTGAAACCTGAAGCCCTAAACTTTCCAATTATTGTCTTCACATCTTACTTAATTCTCTGCTTTTATAGTTTAAAAGTTTTAATTTTAATTTGTCTAGATAATTTCTTAAAATTTCCTTACTTGATAGAATTAATTACGATAGAAATTAATTGTTCTCTGTGGGTTCGACTCCTGGAATACTCTAGGATTTTATTACTTCAACTGACTCTGTGCACTTGCAGATTCAGCTCATCAAACACCTTCGATCAAGGATTTTAAACTTAAACATGAATCTTTGATGAAACCTGGAGGTTCTACCAATTGCCCGGAGGACTTATCAGAATTAATACCCGAAGGTTTCTGAAATTGTGCCCGGAGGACTTACCAATGCAAACTTTGAATAGAGACCTTTAACAAGGATTTTAAACTTAAACATGAATTTTTGATGAAAAAACTTTATGAAATGAAATGGTACCTGGAGGTTTTACCAATTGCCCGGAGGACTTATCAGAATTAATACCCGGAGGTTTCTCAATTTGTGCCCGGAGGACTTACCAATGTAAACTTTGAACAGAGACCTTTAACAAGGATTTTAAACTTAAACGTGAGTTTTTGATAAAAAACTTGATGAAATGAGATGGTACCCAGAGGTTTTACCAATTGCCTGAAGGACTTATCAGAATTAATACCCGGAGGTTTCTGAATTTGTGCCCGGAGGACTTACCAATGTAAACATTGAAATGAGACCTTTAACAAGGATTTTAAACTTAAACATGAATCTTTGATGAAATTCTTGATGAAATGAAACGGTACCCAGAGGTTTTACCAATTGCCAGGAGGACTTATCAGAATTAATAACCGGAGGTTTTCTGAATTTGTGCCCGGAGGACTTACCAATGCAAACATTGAAATGAGACCTTGAATAAGGATTTTAAACTTAAACATGAATCTTTGATAAAAATTTTAATGAAATGAGACGGTACCCGGAGGTTTTACCAATTGCCCAGAGGACTTATCAGAATTAATACCCGGAGGTTTCTGAATTTGTGCCCGGAGGACTTACAATGCAAACTTTGAATAGAGACCTTTAACAATGATTTTAAACTTAAACATGATTAAAACTTGATGGAATGAAATGGTAACCAGAGGTTTTACCAATTGCCTGAAGGACTTATCAGAATTAAAACCCGGAGGTTTTTGAATTTGTGCCCAGAGGACTTACTGATGCAAACTCTGAATAGAGACCTTGAACAAAGATTTTAAACTTAAACATGATTAAAACTTGAACTTGTGTGGAAACGAGTTTGGCTTGTGGAAAAGCCCCTTGTGGCTTGGATGGAACCAAGACTTGAACCGTCTCGTATCGAAACGAGTTTGGCTTATGGAAAAGTCAAAGTCTTGAAAATTAAACCTAAATCATATGGAAGTGATTTGAGAAGAAGATACCTTTGGAAAATGACTTTGAATCTGATGTTGTAATTGAAAACTTCTTGATTGGTGATTGAAGAGGACCAATTTGCAGTCAACTTTTGATAACTTGAATAATAACTCTGAGTCTGATGATTGAAACTTCTCGACATCGCTTTGAATCTTTACTTTCTTGACTTTGATTCATTTCTTTTCTTCTTGACTTATCTTTGGATCTGCCTTCTTTTCCACTTTGATGTTTTCATGCTTGATCCAAATGTAATCCTGATCCTTTGAAGCCTGACTGAGGATTAACTTTAATTGCTTGAACTCTATTCAAAATCGTGATTTTGTCTTTGCTTTCCAAGCTCTGGTTGTCTTCTTTCCTTACACGTACCTGTCATGAGTGCATGATGATGCATTGCCCTAATGTGTGCATGTATGCATGAGTGTTCATGAATGCAGAGAATGTATGTTGAATTGCTTTAAAGGAAAATGACGTTCAATTAACTTCCCTTTTTGATCAAATGCCCTTTTATCCACTTCTAGACTTTGAACCTGACTTGGAGAGAATCTGCTTCAACTGGAAGTCTTGCCTTATTAATCGCATGATTGATCACTTTTTGAAGTCTGTCACTGTTCAAAACAACTTCACAAGAAACCATAATTTATGAATAATCATAATAAATATTATCTCATTTTTTCTATGAAAATGCTAGCATTTAACATGTATTGCCCCAATCTTCAGAATTATTAACTTTTTACAAACAAACCTTGTGGAAATTTCAATTCAATTTCAATAGAATTCGTGAACACAATTCAGAATGCCCCTTAATCAAGGAACTTTGACAATTTGGAAGTAATCAGCATACTTCAACCTTGGCTCACAAATGGAATGCAATTATCCGAGCAAAAATTTCTTTTTCTAAAAGCCATTTTCCAGCACAATCAAATCAACAATCATTCAAAACATTTTGAGTCAACACTGGCCATTCGGGCATATTGTTCAAAAAGTGGGCATAAATATTATCAAGGGTATGATTTCAATGAATTGGCTCCTTCTAAACTGTTTGGTGATTTCCCCTTTGATTATCCACGAGTTAAACAACTCATTCATCTGATAGGGGTCTCATTTTTTAGTGCCTCTCGTTGTAAGCTACAAGAGATTTTGAGGATTCCCATTATTGCTCTAGAGTGCCCTTTTGGGTTTTCACCCTAGAGCTTTATTCTATTCTATTCTTTTTTTTCATTTTTTCATTTTTTCATTTTTTCATTTTTTCATTTTTTTCATTTTTTTCATTTTTTTCATTTTTTCATTTTTTCACTGCACTTGGAAACTCCTAGTTAACCCGAAAACTCTTTTCAAAAGTTTTGACCAAAACATTTTGCAAAACAGACTATTTTTGTTGAGAAACAATCTCTTCTCGAATGTCCTTACTTGATCAAAGATGGACTTTTATTAGGCACGTAACATAGGCTAGGGTTCATGGTTGCCAAAGAAAGGATATAAAGATTCAAAATGTGTTTAAGGGTGTTCGAATAAAGGATCATTTTTTTCATGTGAAGAATCTTATCATACCAATTGTCCTTTGCTCCATCTTAAATTTTCAATTTTCATTTCATTTTTTATTGATTTTATTGATTTTTTAATTTGATTTTTTGATTGATTTTGATTTTTTTTTAAATTCTCGATGGAGTGGACTCAATCACTATCAGGATGCCCCATTCAATATTGAGTGCAAACTCTTTCTTTCGAGGTTAATCCTTCTTCACCTTTGCCCCTCTAGTATGGAGGGTGATCCTTGACTAGGGTTCATTGAAAAGAAATTAATTAGACTCAAAGGGGACGACAATGGATATTTTTCTACAAGTGAGGGGAATATGAAAGAAAGCCATTTATCACTTCAAGATTGGACATCTTCATTGAAGAGGTTCCTCGGAAAAACGGGTTTCGAAAACCATTTTTGAAAAACATTTTTCGAAAAAATCATTTTTTGAAAACCATTTTTTTGAAAACCATGACTCTTTTCGAAAATCACTTTGTTGGACTCCTCTAATATTCCAAGTGACTTTATTTTCATTTTTTTTTCATCATTTTTCCATTTTTTCTTTTTTTTTTATTTTATGGGAATTTCCAGATCGATGTCTCTTGCCCCCCTTTTTACTCAAATGACCTTTCTTGTGAAATAGACTTGGGTAATCTGGTATCCCATTGAATTGAAGTGAAGACTGATTCTGTTAATCACCAGAGTAAGAGAAGTATTATTATCTGACAACTGGAATGATCAGAAAAAAGTGATTCTCTTATTGTACACAAAAAGTGATCTGGATGTGTCCCATCGAAAAAATTTGCCCCGAGGAATAAGAATGTGATGGTTTTGGCCTTTTGAAATAATTGGCTCAATGTATAAGCAAAAATAAGGTTGGCCAAATTGTTCTTTGTGATGTTTCAAAGAAAAATCTGAGGATTTGTCTCATGGATTTCTTTTGATTTCAATGATGTTTGTGTTTGTGTTTTCGGCACAGTGTTGACAAAATCCAAGTTTTCACATTAAAATCCAATTTCAAACGAAAATCTCACATTCAAACCCTTTTTTCCTTTTTTGTTTTTTTTTCTTTCCTTTTACAAAATTTGTTATTCCTTTGCTCATTGCCTGGACAAAGATCATCGCCCTTCCAGGTGCCTTTGAGAATCTATCAAGGGTCTTTCCAAATGGTGCACACCAAACCTCGCAATTCTTGCTACATTAATCCCTAAGCAAATTTTCTTCTTATTCATTAACAGAAATTACTAAAACAAGAGTAAATGATCTAAACTAGCAGAAACAGTAAAACATCATTGAATTTAAAATGTTATGATCATGCCATGCTCATGAAATGAGAGTTTCAAAGTTTCGAAAAATTCCCCTTTTTACAAACTTTCACCCCTTCCTTTGATTGAGGTGAAGCTAAGTGACCTTTCATTGCTCGAGAAGTTCAGGAGTCAGCATATAACTCTTGACCAATTCCCCAATCTCCTTTAGTTGCCTGCAATTTTCTGTTGAATGCCCAATAACCCCCATGTGATAATCACATTTACGGCTCGGATCATAACTTCTTGCTGATGGATCAGGAACTGATTTCATGGCTACTGGAGAGATAAATTGGTTCTAGACTAGTAGCGGTAGGAGATCAGTAATTGGGATTGACAGTTGAGCAATCTCTGATTGATTTACAGCCCGAGCTTTCTTTCGGGGTATGAACTTGCCATGCCTTGCATTTCGATCAACATGCCCAACATAACTATGCTCACCTATTTCACTTCCTTTCCTCTTTCTCTACCCCTTGTCATTTTCCATTCCAGCCACAATCTTTCCACTTTGAATAGCATCCTCTATCGTCTCCCCAAGGCGAACGAGTTTAGTGAAATCCTTTGGCCAATTGCTAAGCATATTTTCAAAGTATGGACCGTGAAGTGTTGGAATCAAAAGGTCTACCATGTCCTTTTCAGATAGAGAAGTTTTAACCTGCATTGCCATATCCCTCCATCTTGCTACATATTCTCTGAAACTTTCACCTGATCTCATTCTCATTTTTGTGAGTGTTGTACAATTTGGTGTTGTTTCTATCACGTATCTGTAGTGAGCAAGGAATGCCTTTGCCAAGTCTTCCCATGTACCAATACAACTGGCCTTTAAATGAGCATACCATCTAGCTGCGTTCCCTGTCAAACTTTCATGGAAGCAAAAGATCATCAACTTCTCATCATGGATTTATGGGGTCATCTTGCGATAATACATAGTCAAGTGTGTCTTGGGGCAACCAATCCCATCGTACTTGTCAACTTGGGCGCTTTGAATCCTGGTGGGATAATCAGATCTGAAACTAAACAAAGATCCTTCGGGTGCATAGATCCATACATGCTGGTGCCCTCAATATCTTTCAGCCTCTTGTCTAACAGTTCATACTCATTCTTCTGCTTCTCATTCCGATCCCTTTCCGAGTTTAGAAATCTTTGGGCAATACTTGTATCCAAATGATGGAACACTTGCTTTTGCGACCTTTCTTGTGTTGTATTAACAGGTTCTGAATCGTGAGAGTTTTTAATCATAACATTCTCTTTCAAATGTTCACTATCATCATGTCTGAATTGTACACCTGTCCACTCCCTACTTAGTGTCAAGCTCAACTTTCTCGACGTTGTTTCTGATACTTGCCCCATCTGTCCTGAATTTCGCCCTATTTTATCTACTTGATCAATTGCATCATCCATGGTTCTCGCTGGGAATGGAGGTCTTTTTCACCTGATATACAACAAGGGATTAACAATTAGTTCCTTACCGACAATAGACCCCATCAATCGTCTCCCTAGGCATGGCCAAACTAGGAAGAGGCATTCCTCTAGAGAGTATTAATCTCTCTTTCATTGGTTTTGATAGAGTCTATGCATAGAATGCTCGATGATGACATGTACATGTGGTGAAATGATGTTAGTGGTGCATGAATAGTGATCTATGTGACACAAACAAATGAAAACTTCTTATTTATTACCAACAAAACTACATTATCCCATTACACACTACTTCAAACATAGCCTTAAATTTATACAAGAGTGGCTAAATTAACAAAAGGAAGCCCAAACAATCTCCCCAAAAGTCCTTAAGCATAGACATCGGGATTTAAATCGGATCAACACCATCAAACTCTCCTCTTGCTAGTTCTTGGTTCTGAAATTTGGAGTTCCCGTTGGCTCAAAAGTCAGCTTGCCCTCCTCAATCAACTTCTTGACATCATACTTCAGCCTCGTGCAATCCTCAGTGGAATGACCTCCTGCTCCAGAATGATATTCACAATGGGCATCACCCTTATACCATTTCGGGTAAGGTGGCTTCATGGCGCACGTATATTGGTTTAGTCCAAGTAAGCCTCTTTGCACTAACTGAGGAAGCAATTCTGTAAAAGGGATTGGAATCGGGCTTAGTGGCCTTTTCTGATTCTTCCTTGAACAAGTTGATTGAGTGATTGACGGTGGTTTTGGTGTTTGAGCAAATGCTTGAAAATTCTGCTGTGGATGAGATGGGTACTAGCGAGGTTCAGAAGATTTTCCCAAGACCTACTATTCAAAGGATATGAGGATGGTGCCGGGTGGGGTGGTAATGTTTGCGGTGTGCAGTACTTTGTGATTGCGTTGCTCCAAAAGATTCCACCTTTGACACATAGCCCTATAATTGCTCTACTTGTTTGGTAAATTCATCCATCCTTTCTGCAATTATGTCCAAGTTTGGAAGCTTGTTTGAGCCAAGTGCATGCCCTAATTCCGGATGAGTCTGTTGTGTTGATGCACTAAAATGAAGTTCCTTGACCTCTTCCCCATCACCAATGTTCATCACTAGCCCAGCAACCTGCTTTTTCAGCTCATCCATGTCGAACTCCAACTTTTCTTGCCTGCCTTCTAAACGGCTTATCCTCTTTTCCATAAACCTCTAATTGTTTTCCAAGTGCTGCATTCGAGCTTCCAACCAATCTCCCATATTTCAACTGTATCTAAGACTCCCTACTAAACAACTGCATTGCATGACAAACCCTGAATAAGTAGCATTTACACGTGATCTAGGTAGACAAACTATATACAAAAGTGCATCAATTCATAAATGATGGTAATAAGGCAAGATGGATGCATGAACATATGTGCAAATGAATGTCATGATAACTTGACAAACTATCAAAATGTGCATGATAATGCAACATGACGTGGCAATCTATATAGATAAACAAATGAATGACATGGATATGCATGGTCAATTCTACAATAATGAATGAGAATGCGAAAATGATGTCATGATATGCAAAGATGAAACCTGCAACACAAATAGGTTATACAGATGCATGTGCAAAAAGATAAGACAAAAAGGAAGAAACAAAAGCTCATTAGTAATTAAACATAAAAACATTGCTGAAAATTTAAGGAAAAATCATGCCCCTTTTATTCTCGAATAACAAACCTTTTTATTTTCTAAAAAATTAAAAGGAAGAAAATGCCCTTGGGACGGAGAGTCCACCTACTGCGGATAAAGTCATTACCCGCTCTACAATCTTTGTTTTTTTTTTTATGAAAACGAGAAGTAAGGGTAAGAGGTGTTCCTTATGTGTACCAACTTACATGCTAGGCTTGGTCCACTCACACCTAAAAGGTTCCCAATTTTGACCCGGCAAAGTCTCATTAGGTGGAGATTTTTCACACAACCTGCACGGGGACCTGGTTGGTCCCACGAAGGCTCGCTTATTATACCTCCCAAATCTAATTAAGGTGGCACAATGTAAATGCATGATACAGTCTAAGTGAAGTGTGTGAAGGAACAACCTACCATTATCCTAAAACTAAATCTGGAAGACCCAGTAACTAACCACAACAAGAAAAAAAAGAAACAACACAAGATAGGGGTGAAGAAAACATATATATACATGGAAAGCGGTAAAGATGCAAAACAAAAACAAAAAAAAGCAAGCAACCGTTTTATTAAACCCTAGATCTTGATTAGACTAAGTGAGGCCTGACTCTCTAATGTCCCCAGGCGGAGTTGCCAAGCTGTCGAAACGTTCGGGTCAGGGGAACCCTGCCGAAACGACTGAAAAAGAGGAGTCGCCACTAATCATAATTCTAAGGTGTGATTAGTCACCTAATGACCTCCTAAGCTAAGTTAAGTCCAATGCTCGGCGATGGACCAACTAAACCTAAGGTCCGGTCTTGTAACCTAAATCTAAGTTCGGGACTCAGTTACGCCCGGGGAAGAATCAACACCCCCGGAGCACCCGTCAAATGACGATACTTCTAGTCTAAACTAAAATCTAGTGGTTCTAAATAAAAACGGTTGCTTTTACCCTAATCTTGATTAGAAAGCGTTATAAAAGAAAAAGAAAAATCATTTTAAAAACAAGTTTAAATGTCGAGAGTTTTGAAGAATACAATCAAACGGTCGTCGATTGATCCTTCTTTCAACTCTCTTTCACTATTTGTTTCTTTTTTTTTTGAAGTAAATATGGGATTTTATTAAAATCAAGATGGAGAGGGATTACAAACATGCGATGGTAAATAACCCACCCAAACTTTCTGATCACCCTCATTATAACCTGATTTTGCAATATTGTGTGCTAAAACATTAGCTTCCCGATTTACAAACTTGAAGGAAATTAAATCAAAAAATGAAGAAAGGTCTAAAACATCATGAATTAGGTAAGCGCCTGACCATAATGAATTATGACCCTTTGCAATCTCTTCAACAACTTATTTACTATCAGACTCGACAATCAATGAACAATATCCATGCTCCCAAGCCACTTCTAGACCAAAAATAATGGCTAAGCATTTCGGATGTAATACACTAGCTACCTCTTCAAACCTTCTCACGCCACCTAATAGCACATCCCCATTAGCATTCCTAATAACCATTCCCACTTCAGCTAGGCCTGTATCCCTATTAAACGCAGCATCACAATTCAATTTCAAAGTACCTGGCTCGGGAGGACGCCACTGCTGCACTTTAAGCTGTTTAGAAAATCGTTTCTCACCATGGCTATTGGACAGACCCTCCTCATACTCCTTGAGCAAAGCCTCGACTTTCCTAATTAGTTGATTAGTTATGGTACACCGACCATCATGGAGGCAGAGGTTCCGATTATACCATAGTAACCATAAACTAACTAGGACCTTTTCAAGACAACCTTTCTGTCTTGCAACTATGACAAGATTCAAACAGAAATCTTCAGCCCCTTCATTGTTCTCAACGAAATCCGCCATCCATTCCGCAACTTCCTTCCATATTGCTTTCGCAAAATGACAATCAAAGAAGATATGCGCAAGAGTTTCATTTGATTCCCCACAAACACTACATTCATCAATTAGCTCCATGTGACTTCGATACAGCACGTTCCTAGCCGGAAGGAAACCATGAGACCATCTCCAAATAAACATCTTCACCTTTGGGATAACCTTAGCTGACCAAATAATCTTCCAAAATGGATTTCGTAACTCTGGATCAGATACTTCCTTATCAAGACTGATCCTCGCCACAAAATAAGCTGATCTTACGGTAAATGAACCCAGCATTGATGCCATCGATATAAGCTTGTCATCCATCCTTGTCAAGCTAAGATTAATCTCCAAAATTGCATTTACTTCATTAGGAGGAAATAGAGAGCGTAACAAGTCTTCATTCCAGCATCTATCATCCCTATCTATTAACTCGGAAACAAGTCCATAATTTAAGATATTAGGCCTCATTGAGCTTGGCCTTCCATACGATAAAGAAGGAAGCCAAGTATCTTCCGAAATTCGAACAAAATTACCATCCCCAATACGCCACCTTGATCCTAACTTTAACACCGATCTACCTTCCATAATACTTTTCCATACATATGATGGACATGAACCAAGCTGAGCATTTAAGAAAGAAGTAGTTGGAAAGTATCTAGCTTTGAAGACTTTGAAACAAAGTGTTAAGTCATTATGGATAAATCTCCATCCCTGTTTTGCAAGAAAGGCTAAATTGAATGCTTCGAAGTCTCTAAATCCAAGACCACCATCTAGCTTCGATGTGCATAGATCCCCCCATCGAACCCAATGGATCCCTCGTCAACCCTTCCCATGACTCCACCAAAATTTAGCCAATATCATGTCAAGATCATTTAGGAAAGTCTTAGGGAGCTTGAACCAACTCATCGCATACATAGGAATAGCTTGTGCAACTACTTGTATTAAAACTCCCTTACCTGCAGCTGATAATTAACTTACTCTGCCACAAATGAATTCTTTTCCAGATCCGGTGCTTAATATGTTGAAAATGCGATTTCTTCTCTCGACCGACAAGAAGAGGTAGGCCTAAATATTTATCCCCAGCTAACAACCTTGTCACTCCCAACTTTTGCTTGATTAATTCTCGACAATGCATTGGAGTACCATTACTGAAATAGATAGCTGACTTGTCTATATTAACAAATTAGCCAGATGCTCTTTCATCCTGCGTCAAAAGTTCCATGATTATCTCCGCTTCCTGCACAGTAGCCCTTGCGAACAATAAGCTATCATCAGCAAAAAGTAAATGTGTAACTCTAGGCGCTGCACGACACACTGACACACCTTGTATAACACCACAATCATCAGCATTATTTAAAAGAGCAGAAAGACCTTCGACACATAGGAGAAATAGATATGGAGAAATTGGATCTCCCTGTCAGATTCCACGCGATGGAGCAATATTACCACATTGTTGACCATTTACTACTACCGAATAAGTGACTGTACGCACATAAGTCATGATTAACGAAATCCAACTGTCAGGGAAACCCATAGTCTTCATAACCATCTCCAGATAATCCCACTCCACTCTATCATATGCTTTACTCATATCTAACTTCAAAGCCATACTCCCTTGCTTACCACCCTTCTTGCTTTTAAGATAGTGAGACGTCTCATACGCTACTAAGGCGTTATCAAAAATTAAACGACCAGGTACAAAAGCACTTTGATTCTCACTTATAAGTTCTGGCAAGATTACTTTTAATCTATTAGCAATAACCTTTGAAACGATTTTATACAAAACGTTACAAAGGCTAATTGGTATGAAGTCAGCTGGCTTAACCGGTTTATTAACCTTAGGAATCAAAACAATGTTTGTTTGATTGACATCCGACCACCATTCCCCACCATTTAAAAAACTCAAAACTGGCTCTGTTACTTCTCTTCCCAAAACATCCCAATACTCCTGGAAAAACAAAGCAGTCATCCCATCTGGTCCCGGTGCTTTGGAAGGACTCATTTGATCTATTGCATTTTTAACCTCCGACGCATCCCAAGGTTCAGTCAAAATACTCAACTGATTCGGGTTGAGTCTTGTTTTAATGTTGTTACAAAACTCAGCCGGTACACTTTGGTGGGGAGAAGAAAATAAACTATCAAAATATTTCACAAACACTTCCTCAATCTCATCTACTTTAGTCACCCAAGAGTCCTGGTCATTCTTTATACGGCTAACAGAATTATCCATTCTCCGCTGCGATACAAAGCTATGAAAGAAAGATGTGTTTCGATCTCCCTCTCGTAGCCATAAGGTTTTAGCTCGTTGCCGCCAATAGATCTCTTGACACTTTTCTAAGTCCATAAGCTCCGGAAGTAATATGAGTCTATCCAATTGTCCCATTGCCACCCTATTATTATAACAATCGACTATTTCCCTCCTTAGCTTATCCACTTTCAAACCGAGAGAACCATATACTGACTTATTCCAGCTATCAAATGAAGAAGAACAACTTTGAATCTTCTCTGAGACTCTCCTCAAAGAATGAACAGCACCCGAACCCCAAGTTTCAGTAACCCATCTCCTAAAATCTTCATGTCGGACCTATTAGTTATCAAACTTACGAGCAGAGGTTCTTTTCGATGATGAAAGTTGCTAATCCGAAATTTTTAGAATAATTGGTAAATGGTCAAAGAAACTAGAGAACTCATGGATCTCAATTGAATGCCCAAACCTGTTTCTCCATTGTCGTGAGATTAAAAATCGATCTAATCTTTCAAAAACAGCATCTGCACCCCTCCCTCTTCTCCACGTCAATTTAGGTCCCTTAATAGGTAAATGTCCCAGGTCACAATCCAAGACTACATCTCGAAAATCCGGCATTTGAACTTCCGAACGAATAGCACCCTCTACCTTTTCAGATCCATCCAATAATTCATTGAAATCTCCTCCTATCGCCCAAGGACTAGGATCCCTGACCTTCAAAGAACGTATAAGACTCCAAGACTCCCGACACCTCGCTGTAGTAGGATTACCATAGAACCTAACAAACCTCCAAGGAACTGATTTATCACCGTCAATAATTTGATCCTCAATGTGAGAAGACGAATAGCTTAAAATTGAAACCTTCCACCCATCCTGCCACAGTATTGCCAACCTACCACTTCTCCCTACACAATCCACAGTGAAACAAAATTGATATCCCCAACGTGAACGAAGCTATTCCATCTCAGCACTTGTCCTTCTCGTTTCACTTAGAAATACCAATTGGGGCCGGTGTTTTTTTAACACCATCAGTAATTCTGGAATTGCCCTGGCTGCCCCTAGGCCCTGAC
Organism: Corchorus capsularis; assembly: GCA_001974805.1. NCBI lineage: Eukaryota > Viridiplantae > Streptophyta > Magnoliopsida > Malvales > Malvaceae > Corchorus > Corchorus capsularis. The sequence goes on from AWWV01011545.1 coordinate 30,612, forward strand.
AATTCCAAGCCAAGATACTAATGATTCTTGGCGGGGTTGGCTAACATTGCCAACCTCCGCCAATTGAGGGGTGTTGAACTTCGAAATACTTTCTGACTCAAACTCACCTTCTTCTCTACTCTTCTTCTTCTCTTTGTTTGATAAATCCTTTGAACCACCACGCTTTTTCCCCGAGATAGAGGACTGACCCGATCTAGCAGTAGAGGAATTTCGAGCAGCTCTCTTCCATCTTTTCCCACTTTGCTTCCCTTCACCACTAGCTATAGCAACCTTCTTAGCATTAAAGTTAAACGTCTGTCTCAGCGAATTGTCAGGCTACTCTACCGTTTGTTCCACATGATCCTTTGGCACCCCATTAGTGCCCCGTAGAGATTTACCTTCACCCTTAGATGCTTGATCCGAACCAGTATCCATAATTTCATCCTTCCCCATAGCCTCGTCCACCAAATTGTCATCCTGAAAATCCTTATCAGCCGGCTTAATAGCATCAAGTCCTTAGCCTAAGAAGCCTTGCTTGAACTTCGACTCAGTGGTCACCCCCATCTCAGTATTCCCCTTTAAAACAATCTGTTTGTTGATCCCCAAATGGCTTTTAGAAACACTCTGTTTGCCATTAACCTACTCTTCCTTATTAGCCTCCTACCCAATCCTAGTCTCACTGATGCTCGGGCCATCAAATTTCGACCCTTTGCATCGAGGGACCTCCGCTCTTAACCATGGGCCATACTCCTTTTTGACTTTGCCCTTATCCCTCCGCATAATTGTAGCTCTCTCACATTCATTCTCAGTATGGGTTAGACATCCACACACATAACAGAAATCGGGCAGCTTCTCATGGCGGAAACTAACCAGTATCTTCCCACCATTCGGAGCAGTTAGAATCATGCCTCTCCTTAGAGGCTTATTAACATTCAGGCGAACTCTAACACACAAATATTTTCCCCGGGCTACTTTCTCCCTGAATGTTTCTATTTCCACCAATCCTCCCAGTGAATATCCAATCACCTTGCCGATGTTCTCATTCATGAAGCCAAGCGGAAGGTCATGAACTTGAGTCCAAAAAGGGCATCACTCTAATTTAATATCACAAACACTATCAAAAGCATCATACCCTTTCAATACCAAAAGAGCTTTGTTAAAATTCCACGGGGCTTGTTGGAACACCCGTTCCTTTTCCACTTCAATTTCAAATTGGAAAATAAATAATTTATCCCCAATTTCTCTAATCTGTAACCCTCCCGATAATTTCCAAACCATGTGTAATACGTTTCTCATAACTTCAATGTTAACAGCCCGTCAAGATAGTAATTTTCCGATCAAACAAGCTTTCCCCTCTTCCAAGGTTTCAGCTATCATCTGATGGTCCAAAGCCACCTCGAAATTCTCCTCCTCCGTGAGATTAAAGCTATCCCGTAATTCTGATAAGCCTTCCGCCATGATTCGATCGAAACCAAAGAAAGAAAACCAAATTTTGTACCGCCGACAATAGAGAAAGTTCACACCAAGGCAAAAGGTAGCACTCATAAGGAAAAAACCCTAGGAGCGATTTACTCGACTCAATTTTAGTATTGCTCAGAGAAAGGAATCACTATTTGTTCTCTTGTTGAATCTCCTGTCCCGGGAAGATATTTTGAAAATACTGTGACTAAACTTTTTCATTTTTTGAATTTTTTCAAAACTTGACCAATTTTATTGATTTTCCAAAATCCTTTTTTTTTCTCTGAAATTAAAAAAAAACATTCTTTTTAAAAGTGCTTACCTTTAAATATTTTCAATTACCAATTTTTAATTTTGAAAATTAAATAAGAGAACAGAATTAAAAATATTTTTAAAAACATTTTTTATTGTATCTTTTGATTTTCTGATTTTTCCCTTTTTTTGGATTTTCTTTGATTTCTTAACCTAAATCTTAATTAATGCATGTATGCAATGATGAATTCAAAGTCCGATTATTAAAGTTGACTCGCGTAACCCGGGTTACTGAAAGCCCTTCCCAGGATATATGCTCGGAACCCCAACACATCCCGAGAAGAACCGTCTCATCCTCGGGGACATTCAGTGGCCCCAAAAACTCCACCACTCACTGAATGCCCCTTCTTCAAAAGGGTTACGGTTATCAACTATATTAAAGTGGCATGAAATGCAAACAGTTATAATCAATTTACAAATAAACATGATATGCATGTAATTAAGCTCTACTTTATCTCTGCACTAAATTACTAACTTATTACAAATTCCAAGGCTTAATTAAACTGATGATAAAAGAAAAAGAAAGCTTAAGGACCAAATCGGGCAGACTGGGAGCTTTCTGCACACTAAAGAGAACAATTAGCGAAATTCAGGAAGCATCGGACATAAATAATACAAATCAAGGACTCAATTGCACAATCACATTATGAACCTAAAAACAAGTTATCAAAACTAGAACTATTTCCTTGATTTAACTCAACCTAAAAGAATTAAGCCTTTAAATCTAAGTTTTGGTTCTTAAACTAAGATTAATTCAAATAGATTCACCGATCCCTCCTTCAGTTAATTCTTAATCAAAATAATTTGACCTTTTAATTCAAAGCTTAGGTTTTTGATCGTGTCGTCAGCAATCATAAAATAATCCCCACAAAACCTAACTGAGTAGATAGGGCAAGTAGGGGTCGAATTCCACAGAGAAGGGTGAAGAACTTTCTTCCCAAGAACAAATCTTTTCCAAAAATTAGTTTTGAAACAGAAAACAGGGGATTTTTTAAGAAAGCAATTTAAACTAAAATAAAGCAAAATAAATTAAATCTAAATCTATAGCAAATTATAAAGAAAACAATAATTAAAAGGCATACTTCTTCTCCAATGGTATGAATCAATCAATTTAACTATGGATCCTTGATTTAAAAGATGAATTCAATACTTTGTCCTCTAAGATACTGGTCTGGGCGAACCTAACATGTATATTAGATAAAGTGCCGACTAAGACTAAGTTATCCCTTTTATTCCTTCAGCAATCAATTACCGTTCTAGGGCTTAAAGACCACATAAGAATAAAGCATTAAGAACAATTAATTTTTCACACATGCATACAAAAGTAAAACTAGGCACCAAGCAATTTCTCGGTCAGTGGTAAGTTTGTCCCATTAGGCTGCGGCTAAGCATACCTAATTTGTTACCAAACAGTCAAACTCAAGAACTAACCGTATTGTTTGACTTAACTATAGATCTATCAAACTATTTCATTAGTCCCGGCTCTAACTACGTAATTATCAAGATCATAAAATAAAACAGAGACTCACCTACTACCTATCAAAAACTAATATCAAATTATAAGCACAGAAATCTCACCATAATCAATTGATTGAGTTCACCAAAGGATAAGAAGTATTAAGAATTTAGCTACTCATGGACTTAGGAAAATCCATGAGAGGCATAAGAATACTTACAGAACTTGAAGGCAAAATCCTCCCTTGACAGCACAAGGGATATCGCACCCCTCTTCAAGAAGAAGGGGTGTCGACACCCTTAGCCTAAAACTAGAGAAAAACCTAAACTAAAGAAAGGTAGAAAAAGAGAATTATCTAAAATTTTTGAGGTGTAAAGTTGTGTGATTTGTGATACAGGAGGTGGCTATTTGTAGTGGAGGAATAGGGTAAGACGGTTTAGGGGCTGACTTAGACTCCAAGTTGGATTAGATGTCATCCTAGAGTAGAATCAAAGTCAAATGAGGATTCTGGAATTTTCTGGATTTCTGCAGAAACTTCTACTTGATATTTGGGCTTGAAGATGGCAGATCTGGGCTTTGCACTTCAAAAGAAAGTTGTAGAGCTCGGAGTTAGCTTTCCAACGGCTACTCATGGGCTTAAAACGGACATCTGAGCAGAAAGTTATGGCCTTTCTACGAAGACTGCGCTAAAACCAGGCTTATATCGCAGATCTGCGGGATTATTGCGGGATTTGGATATTCTTTTGGATATTAGGCCTACAAATTGGGATTTTAACTCCAATTATAGGTTTATATGAGCTGAGTATATTCCCATATAAATAATCCAAAAATCCTCAACTTCAGGGCTTCTTCTGGACTTGGCTTCAATCCTTTGCAAATAAGCTCCAAATCTTCAATATTTACTTCTTGAATTAATTCTTCAATTGTCTTCAAATCTTCAAAATATCTTCAATCACGAACTTCGTATCTTCAAATCTTCACTCCAAGTTGCTAAGTCCATATTTGTGCAAAAAGTCATCAATTTAGCTCCAAAAAGAGTGAAAAACAATAAGTTTCCACTTTTCTTCTCTTCAAGACCTAAAAACACAAATACTTGCAAAATAGGGTTAAATTCCACATAAAAATACCAAAAACCATAGGAAAATGATCATAAAAATAGAGTTGTTTTTTGGTCGATCATATTTTCCCCCACACTAAACCTTTGCTAGTCCCTAGCAAACTAAAGCAGAAAACTATGCAAACAAAACCTAATACTAATGCAAATAAAGATTCCACTTTCGTAGGTGTACGGCGGCACTTAGCATGTAACGCAAGCCATTTAAACCTGAGACTGATAGAGGTACTCAAGAGGTGTTATGTCACCTGAGGGTTTTCTTAACTAGGACGATACCCACGAACATGTTTAAGACTGACTCGATTGACTCATGGGTTAGTGAAAAACTATAAACATACATTAGTTCAAAGCTTTAAAAACCATTTTCGAAAAAAAATTCAATTTTGAATGCATACATATATCAAGGATTTATTCAATCATGAAATCAAAATAACAAAGAATAATAAGAGTACTCGATTCAAAAGATCAAGAAATAGCAAGCATCTTTATTCTAAGTAACCATAATTAAAGTAGTTATAATCACTTATCATTCATCACATCCTATAACTACTTCTTCCTATAAGCTTGTATCTTCATCTTTATCTCCATTACTCAAAGGATTGCATATTACAAATACAAATCAAGAGTTTTGCATGGGTTATAATGATTTTCAAAGGGTAATTGATTTTTAGAAAAGTGAGGTTACTAACCTCGAAGTGTTCATGATTAGGGGTTACTAACGCCCTTTATTTTTTTTATTTTGAGGCTACTAGCACTCTAGAGGGACAATATTTCTGCAATTCCATGCCTCTTATCATCTTCCCAAGGGTTACTAACTCCTTTTGTTTAAAGAGAAGAGTGACAACAATGGAATGTTTTTTTTTATTATTTATAGCAGAAATACCTCTTCTCCTCTTGCATGAAAGCACTTCTTTTATGAAAAAGATTTTTTTCAAACTACCCTTTTATATAGATAGTCCCCCACACTTATTCTTGACATATCCATAAAATACTCTCATAAATGTAATTTCAATAAAAATTAAACACAAATTCTAGAAATAGGTAATCATAGAAGTAATGAACAATAAATTCTTATCACAGACTCCAATTATACCTAATTCTAAGAAATAAGATATCATGCTATAAACCAATCAATAAATCAAACATTCTTAATAATCTAAGTATCTTCAATCATAAATCAAATCAATAACTCAATATATATATGAAAAATTCAAAATTTAGCAAAATTTTCAAAAAATTTAATGCAATTTTCTATGTATGCAGACTCACTCCCCCACACTTAAAAGACACATTGTCCTCAATGTGGAAAGACATATACTCATAAGTGAGGTATGATATGTAATTTATACCCTATATGCGATTCATATCAAGGAAAAATCAAGACAAACAATCAAAGCATGGCAAGAAAAATTAAATGGAGATAAGGTTTAAGAAAACTTAGTGGTTTAGCATAAGCTCCATTCGATTGCTTCATGTTGTTGAAAGCTCCTTTTGTTCTTCCTTGGTATGGAATCCTAAAAAGAAAAGAAAAATAAAACAAAGAAAAATTAAGGTTAGTAAAAACATTGGGTTGCCTCCCAATAAGCGCCTTTCTTTAAGGTCTTTGGCTAGACTGCCTTAAAGAAAATTATTCTTCAAGGGTATGAAGGAATTTTGTGTATTCCTTCAATAGATCCTTAACGATGAGACCTTCATTGAGAGTAGTGAGAATTTGGTCTTGAATTTTATCAAGTCTCGAAAGGATCGAAAGTCTTGAAGCAGCACAATCGAAAGGTGGCTTCACAGGCTTTGTATGAGATGGCACGGTGATGGGCATCTTTGGTTGGGCATTGGCCGGGCTAGACACAGGAATAGCCGGACGTGGCACAGAGATGGCTCGGTTGAAGACTGTTATGGCCGGCTCTAACCGGGCATAGTGTGCGGATGAAGTAGACAAGACCGGGCTAGGTGTGGTCTTGGCCGGCTGTGACTCGGTGGGACGCGCGGATGGAGCGGCAGTGGCCGGGCATGGCACGGTAGGATGCGCGGCAGTGGCCTGGAAGGACTGGGCAGGTGGCGCGGATGGTGCGGCACTGACTTGTGCTGTCCGGGCTGCTGGCGTGGATGGCCAGGCTATAATCGGGCATGATGGCTGGTGCGGCACGGGCCTAGACGGGCTATGGCCAGTCATCTTTGCTTGGTTAGCTCGATCATATTGGCCTTGAGTTGCTTCCTTTAATGCTTTGGCTTCCATCTTCTTCTCCTCTCTCCTTAGTATCCTTTGATGTTTGGCTATCTTCAATTGGTGACTTGATTTGCCAATACTCTTCATACTTGGAATTGGGGAACTCGGCGTATTAGCTAAAGTCTCCAATGCAGCATACACATCATAAATTTTATTGTCGAACAAAGGGATTGACGTAAGAGTCTCATCAATCATTCGATCAGAGTCTCTTAATCCCTAATAAAAACCTTGAACCAGTCGTCTCTTGCTAAAACCATGTTGAGGAAATTTGGTCCACACTGTCTTGAATCGTTTCCAGTATTGAGAAAAATTTTCCTCCTTGAGTTGCTGAATGTTTCCAACTCTTGCTCTATGTTGTGGAATTATGTTAGACTTCTTGGTTGGAAGATCTTCTTCAGCATCTTTCTTCTCGGATAGTGTAACTTCAGGATTGTTTTTGACTTCTAATTCTTTCTTGGCTTCTCCCTCTCGATCTTTCTTCTCTATAAGGGGTTCAATTGCTTTGAACTTATTAGGCGATGTCGATTTGGGTTCAGCCATGTCTTCTGACGAAGTTGAAGCAGCAGATCTTTGGCATGCAACTTCCTAGAAAAATAAAAAACAAAACTAAAAAGAAAGTTAGCAGTAAAAGTTCTTAAACAAAAATTAAAAATTTAAAACGGAAAATAATTTTTTTTCTAGAGAAAAACGCAATTTTTTTTTAATCGCATACCCTAATTTTTTTTTTAGAAAAACGCAAAATTTTTTTTAGAAGAAACTGAAAAACAAAATTTCTAGAGCAGATTAATTCTTGGATCTATTCTTAATTCCCTTCCCCGGCAACGGCGCCAAAATTATGATCGTGTTGTCAGCAATCATAAAATAATCCCCACAAAACCTAACTAAGTAGATAGGGCAAGTAGGGGTCGAATCCCACAGAGAAGGGTGAAGAACTTTCTTCCCAAGAACAAATCTTTTCCAAAAATTAGTTTTGAAACAGAAAACAGGGGATTTTTTAAGAAAGCAATTTAAACTAAAATAAAGCAAAATAAATTAAATCTAAATCTATAGCAAATTATAAAGAAAACAATAATTAAAAGGCATACTTCTTCTCTAATGGTATGAATCAATCAATTTAACTATGGATCCTTGATTTAAAAGATGAATTCAATACTTTGTCCTCTAAGATACTGGTCTGGGCGAACCTAACATGTATATTAGATAAAGTGCCGACTAAGACTAAGTTATCCCTTTTATTCCTTCAGCAATCAATTACCGTTCTAGGGCTTAAAGACCACTTAAGAATAAAGCATTAAGAACAATTAATTTTTCACACATGCATACAAAAATAAAACGAGGCACCAAGCAATTTCTCGGTTAGTGATAAGTTTGTCCCATTAGGCTGCGGCTAAGCATACCTAATTTGTTACCAAACAGTCAAACTCAAGAACTAACCGTATTGTTTGACTTAACTATAGATCTATCAAACTATTTCATTAGCCGCGGCTCTAACTACGTAATTATCAAGATCATAAAATAAAACAGAGACTCACCTACTACCTATCAAAAACTAATATCAAATTATAAGCACAGAAATCTCACCATAATCAATTGATTGAGTTCACCAAAGGATAAGAAGTATTAAGAATTTAGCTACTCATGGACTTAGGAAATTCCATGAGAGGCATAAGAATACTTACAGAACTTGAAGGCAAAATCCTCCCTTGACAGCACAAGGGATATCGCACCCCTCTTCAAGAAGAAGGGGTGTCGACACCCTTAGCCTAAAACTAGAGAAAAACCTAAACTAAAGAAAGGTAGAAAAAGAGAATTATCTAAAATTTTTGAGGTGTAAAGTTGTGTGATTTGTGATACAGGAGGTGGCTATTTATAGTGGAGGAATAGGGTAAGACGGTTTACGGGCTGACTTAGACTCCAAGTTGGATTACATGTCATCCTAGAGTAGAATCAAAGTCAAAAGAGGATTCTGGATTTTTCTGGATTTCTGCAGAAACTTCAACTTGATATTCGGGCTTGAAGTTGGTAGATCTGGGCTTTGCACTTCAAAATAAAGTTGTAGAGCTCGAAGTTAGCTTTCCAACGGCTAGTCATGAGCTTAAAACGGACATCTGAGCAGAAAGTTATGGCCTTTCTACGAAGACTGCGCTGAAACCAAGCTTATATCGCAAATCTGCAGGATTATTGCGGGATCTGGATATTCTTTTGGATATTAGGCCTACAAATTAGGATTTTAACTCCAATTATTGGTTTATATGAGCTGAGTATATTCCCATATAAATAATCCAAAAATCCTCAACTTCAGGGCTTCTTCTGGACTTGGCTTCAATCCTTTGCAAATAAGCTCCAAATCTTCAATTTTTACTTCTTGAATTAATTCTTCAATTGTTTTCAAATCTTCAAAATATCTTCCATCACGAACTTCGTATCTTCAAATCTTCACTCCAAGTTGCTAAGTCCATATTTGTGCAAAAAGTCATCAACTTAGCTCCAAAAAGAGTGAAAAACAATAAGTTTCCACTTTTCTTTTCTTCAAGACCTAAAAACACAAATACTTGTAAAATAGGGTTAAATGCCACATAAAAATACCAAAAACCATAGGAAAATCATCATAAAATAGGGTTGTTTTTTGCTCGATCAGTTTTCCAAATTAAAATTAGCCCATAATGATATAAAACTCACTTATCAAGCTAATTTTAATTTAAAAATTCTAGCTTTAAATCCAAGATCTCATTTTTATAATTAAAATCAACTCGAAGTAATCAAGAATCAGCCTTTGAATCAATTATAGTTTAAAAATTAAAACTTTAAGCTAAAGGCTTGATTTTTTTAGTTTAAATTAAATTCGAAGAAATTACATTATCAAATTTTAATCAACCATGCTATAACAAATAAAAATCAATCACTCCTTTAACAAGGAAAACTAGCAACCTAAACTTTTTGACATGAATCTTCACAAAACAAACCTTTAAAGCATAAATGATGAACATTCACCTAATCCATTATCGTTTACTAACCAAAAACAACACAATTTTTACTAAAAATCTAAGCTTTTAATAAAATCATCACTTTTAATCAACAAACCACCATCATAACCACATAAACACATAAACACATTTGAATTAATTAAAATTGCCTTCATCAATCATGAAATTTGAAACAAAACTAAATACATAAAGTAAACAGGCCTTAAATCGCATGAATTGATATAAAAAAGGAGTCAATTGAAAAGAAAAGAAAATATACTTGCTCAGGACGGCGCCGTTTTGACTCAACCCTTCCCTTAACCTCGACATTTTCCTTCATATTTTCGAGGACCCCCCTCATCAGCTAATTCCTCTGCTATCAGCTGATGCCTATGGCCCTTCTTGGCACAACAAGAAAGAAAAGGTTAGAATCCTGGTTCAATGGTCAATACCAATTCGAGAAAACCATCATCAACACTCCCTAGGTTTTTCAAGAAACTAAGGATTCGATTAAACAACTTCTTCTCGCCCCTTCACCTTACGGCTCATCCTATCATGCCCTTCGCTTATCGGCTCACCTCTAAAGACCATTCTACTTCTTAAGCAACGGCTAGAAAGAATAGCTCTTTCGATTGGCTTTCGATCGAAAACCATGAATAGTTAGAGTGCAGTTCCCCAATTGGCTGACCCTATCGATCCGGGGCATTCCTACTTTAAAGTGTGCACCTGTCCCCAATGGAAGAATGAGTGATCCGTTCCCCTGCGGATCATGGCCTTACCACTCGGTCCCCGATGGCCAGCGGGGAATTCGGTATAACAGCTCTCGTTCGTTTGCGCTGCGTATCTTGGTGGCGCGGAAGCTACCGCACGCAATTCAAAATGACTGAAGGAAGAAGGCTCCGAAGGAGAAAGACTACATAGTGAATTCCCGAACTAAGGCTATGACAAGACCTTAGAACAAGATTCCTGCAAGACTCGACATACCTATTGCCTTGAGAGCAAGGGTTTAGAGTTTCCCTTTTTAGGAATAAGCTGTGATAGTTGAGTTGACCCAGTTTCGGGATGTTATGTTAGCCCCTAAATTCATTCTATGGCAAAAGTTGCTATCACCTGAGTTCTGAACGATCTAAGGTGTGGGGTCTTTCCCAAGTTATTAAATATGAAGCACTGCATACTGTTTGTTTTCATTGTGGCATTGTTGGCCACCGAATGTAGAAATGCCCGAGCTGTACACTGGTGCCGGAACGAACCGAGAATTCAGGCAGCATTGAGACGGAAGAAGGTGATAAGTCGAAGATGGTAACAGCCGACAATAACCAATCTTCCTTGCAAGGTTTTCTTTCAAGGAAGTTAAAGAAAAGGCGAGGAAGGAGAAAGCAAAGATGAAGATTCACCGCAGTTTGTGCCTATAATCTCTGAGATGAATAATGATCGTACAAAAGACGGTTACCGACTCTAGCGACACCTATATTCAATCGACAGGCATAAAATCCACATATGGAATTTGAATAAGCACCGAGTTCCTCCTACACAAGTACTTGCTGTGGCCCGAGATGATGAGAGGGGAGTGGTGTTTCCCCGTGGTTTCAATTGCTTTTTTTGGGCTTCTTCTCATTCTTCTTTGGCACCTACGGGTTCTTCTTCTTTCCCTTCTCTTTTTTTGTTTCTCTTTCCGCCAAACCCTAATTCATATTCTTTTTTGATCATCGTCTTTCTCTCTGCTACTCTTTGCCCGAACTTATTCAAGACCTCTCCTTTTGGACAAAATAGCACCGGATTCACGGTCCTTGCTTTCGAAAACTCAAAACCCCTCAAGTAATTCGGCGAAAAGCTTTTGGATTGAGCCTTGGTGAAGAGGAACCCGATACCTTCAATGGCGCCGTTGAGCAATTCCGATGATCTCACCGGAGAATTGACCCGTAACTTTGAGGTTTTGCTTCTACTATCTCTCTCTTTTTAACTCATATTTCAATTTGTTGTATAATGCTTTGGATTGAACAAGCCCCAAATCCTAAACAAAGAACCCTAGCTTCAACTTTTCTGCAAACCCCACCATCTTAGAGTGAGAGAATACGAATCTTTGAAGAGTCAAAGAGAGTTCTTTCTTTTTCCAGAGAGATTTCCCGAGAGAAATTTTTGAATGAGAAGTAGGCTGCCTTTTTTTCGATCCAAAAGAGAGCGTGTGTTTACCAATCAAAGGGAAAGATGAGAGTGAGAGTCTGTGTTCGTTAGGGAGAGAGATGAGAGAGGATCGAAAAATCAAAGAGAATCCGAGCCAGTGTTTTTTTTTAAGGCAACAATCAGAATTTTTTCCTATTAGAGAGAGGCTGTTCGTTTGAGAGAGAGTGTGTTAAGGAGAGAGTCATTCCAGAGAATCTTCTACGAGGAGATGGAAGAGACTCATTTTCTGTGTGTTCGGTGAAGAAAAAAATCAGAGTTCCCTCGAAGAGAGAGACTAGAGAATGAAGAGAGTGAGCTTTTTGTTCCTCAATAAGAGAGTGATCCCTCTGTACTTCTGTGAAGAATTCAGTGAATCCCCGATAAGAATCCTCCCTCCTTCCTTTTGATTTCCTCTTTTCTCCCATTTTTCCTCGCTAACCAATTCTTTTGTCTCTTCTCACAGGTCAATTATATTGAGATGAGATCAAAGGATTGATCCGCTAGCAGTAGGGTGAGTTGGCATGGAACTCTTAGGTATTATCTCTCTCTTTCTCTGTCTATAACTGAATGAATTGGGGAATTCTCTGCTGGTTTGAGTATAGATTGTCATTTTGTCTGCATTCAATCTTTTGCCATTGATCTGTTGAATTCATGAACTTTATATGTTGACTTTGATCCTGCGGGCCTTTGATGAATTGATTTGTTATGGTCTTGCACATATACTGTAATTGGAGTTTATTGCTGATGTGCATTGACTTCATTGTATGCCACTGATATGTTCGATCATACATGATTGTGCATTGTGGTGCTTGCTTGCTGAATTGATCATGCGGCTTTACTGCATTGAGTTGTTAAGGCCACTGTACATAATGCATTTGATTCCATGTTGCCACATCATATTTCAATCATGTGCCCTAACTTGTTTTAGCTATGTTTCATTTGTTTGCATTCTTATATTATAGCTAAATGACCAATTTGCTTGCTGACTTTTTGCTTGTCGATGGGTGCTTGAACCTTTTGATCTTGAATTACCTTGCTGACGGCAACTTAAGCAAGTCTTACAAAGCTGTGCTTTTTCTCATTTTGCAGGCCATGAGGTTGGCAATCAATTGTGATGTGAGATGGTGCAACAAACGACCCTCCTCCAAAAGCTCTTCATAGGCTTTCTATTTTTTGTACTTTTATATTGTGTATTTTGTATTTTGGGAAGTATGTAGTCTAAAACATGAAAGATGAAATACAAAAGAGAAATTATAAATTCTTTATGTGATTTTCTAATTTCCTTTTTTTGTATTTCTTGGATAAATTGAGATGTAAATAGAAATTTCCCCTTTTCTTTTCCATTTTTTTGTTTTTCCTACCTTGTAATGACAATGCTCTGTAAAATGAAAGATGCAATTTCTATTTCTATTTCTATTTATGCAAGCAACATGAAAGGCAGTCCAACTATGACCCCAAATTGGATTTACGAACTGATTTTACACTAAGACAAGTGATCAAAGTAATAAGGCTCAATTACTGATTGGAATCACGCAAATGCAAATGTGAGATTGATATGCAAAATGCAATACAAATATGCAAAGAACATTTTTTTGGGATTTTCCTTGAATTCAGAATGCAACCTACCAAAGATTAAATGCTAAAATGAAGATGTTAACTTAAGCAATGGATTACAAATGACCAAAATGCCCTTGAATATGCAAATGACCAAAATGCCCTTGGATGACCCTAATGCCAATTAAGAAACAAATTTATTAAAATTGAAGGATGTAGGACAAAAATGGGTGTCTACAAAGCCACTTGAGAAAAGAGAATTGTAAGAACTCTTCTTGATAAAAGTTGTTACATAGATCATCTTCAACTTATGTGTGCTTTCTCCCAAATATTATTTTGATTATCTTATGATTAAGGTTGTCTATTATTTTAACTCCTACAACTATTTATTAATATGCATTCTACTAATGCCTATTGAGATTCGTAAAAACATAGTTTCAATGATCATTACAGTAACACTAATGGTCATTGTATAATTATTTATCATTGAATTTTCATTTTTTTGAGAAATTAATTCAAAATTTATTAATGGAGAAATCTCAAAAGAAATTGGGATTACAAACGCACAGGAAAACCCGTACACCGCTACATGATTAGCTTCAACACCGAAACGTACCGAGCTAATCTATGAGCCAACAAACCCCTTCCCCAACAAACAAACCCCCTTCCTAAAACTAGACTATCCTGGATCACGTGCAAGCTGGAGGCCAAACCAAATAGTAGGCATTTCGACACCTGTAAAACTCCAAGAAAGCTGAATACTATCTCAAAATCTTCGAGCCATCCAAGTTTGATTAAGATCCCAAAACTGCTGCAAAAATACGCTTATCTTCTTTCTCCCCCAATCTTTCAAACTGGAAAAGATTTTCCATTGTTGAATCAGACAAATAGGAATTAGAAAACAAGCCACCATAAGAAGGGAAAAAAAAAAACTTGCACTAGGGCAAGATTAAAAACTTGTACTAGGACAAGACTAAATCTCTCAAAATATAAGAATATAAACAAAAAAGTAAAGAGCGAAAAAGGAAAATGCCTCTTCCTCTCCTTAGTGTAACAGCCAAAGAGCAGGAAGAGTAACAGAATCAGCAGAAAGAACTTAAGAAGAAAGAAGAGGAGAGAGTTTTTTTTTAGGCGGCTAGGGTTTTTCTTATTTATTTTTTTATACCTGAGGTTTTTCTTATTTATGACTAGTAACCATCCCCGCGCTTCGCCGCTCCTATTTTTCTGTTTGAATAAGATGAATTTAGTTAATTTTGTTTTGGAGTAGATAGAAGACAAATATAAAACAGTAATGTACAAACATCACATACATAATATTTCACTTGAGGGAAAAACATATCAATTTCATTAGAAATAGGAATTGGTACAATCATTTTCAAGTACATTAAGAATGTTTCCTCGTACTTCTTCCATCTAGATAGTCTACTCTTCAAGTGAAGCTCCTAAAGAAGCTAAGGCATTTGCTACTACACTATTTGTTGTCCTAAGAACATGCACAAAAGAGCAGATATGGACTTATTGGGGAAAGATCATCGAACCATTGGCTTTCTTTATGATTGTTAGGGCATCTCCCTCCATCTCCACTCTGTTGAACCTCATGTCTTTTGCCGAATACAAAAATAAAATGAATTAAACTTAATTCCATCCAAAATCTCAGCAAATCTTCAACATGCAAAGCAATTAAGTCATCACCTTGATTGAATCAAAATCCAACCCGATCATTCACTCTCGGGAATTAGATTAGCACTTTGATTTGTAAAACCATTCAAACATAAAACTACCACAAAGGACAGGCACATATTAATAAGAGTAATAGAAAAAACTACCTGCCTAAAAACTTATAATTGATGAATCTACAGCGTATGCACTTTGATTCACTCTCGGGAATTAGATTAGCACTTTGATTTGTAAAACCATTCAAACATAAAACTACCACAAAAGACAGGCACATATTAAGAGTAATAGAAAAAACTACCTGCCTAAAAACTTATAATTGATGAATCTACAGCGTATGCACTTATCAAACCTCTTCATAATCTTTCTCAAGGCCGTAGCATTCATCTAAATAAAAAAGGGAAGGCTTAAAAGATCATGTCCTACTCCTCTGTATGCTCTTTGTAAATCTGATATTGTTGATTAGTCTAACTTTTGCAAAATTGCATCATGCTGCTCCCCAAGCTGAGAGAATCTGCTTGCCAATTGGCCTTGTTGTTCCAGCAGAAATAATACTCTTTTCAATCTGAAAATGGTGAAGTGCATAGTGCCCTACCATATACTGAAGTACAACCCTCTCTAAGTCGCTTGAGTTAACATAGAACAATCATTAAGGCAAATTAAGAAAGGCAAAATTTATTCAAAGAATCAATAACAGAGTCATGATATGTTGAATGCAACTCAATCCCAAAGAACACCAAATCCTAATAAATCGATATTTTAATTGTGCTTGTGTTAGTTTTTGCTCCACATCATCCTAATTCTCATGACTACTTACCTTGAGATATGGGATTGGAAATCTAATAGTAACTACACAACACAAAAGAAAAGTAATCCATTTGGAATCAAATTCTCAAGAGCTTGTCGTGGAAAATGGAAAATTGCTGCAATAAAATATCATTAAAATAATATTAGTGTGAAACCCTTGGAGTTCGATGAAGCAATGTTCAAAGATTGGGTTAAATTTATACAGATAATGAGATAAAACATGAATAAATGACTTAAAATAGGGAATACCTTACCACCGTGATGCTTTAGCTCATATATATCAGAAATTGAAGAAGAAGAAGAAAAAAATCTTGCATGTTCTTTCTCAATTGCTTCTCTGTTTCCTAGAAGCACAAAATAATAAAAAGTTAAGCACTTCAACTTCAAAGCAAAGTATTTTATGAGGCAGAGAAATTTGAAGCGAACAACAGAAATTGCCCGGTAAATGTTGAGGAATACTGAATTCAAACAATATTTCACATTGAGAAACAAACCTCTTGACTTTCAATCAGAAGCAAAAATGGAAACAATCCCAATCTACAACCCAAACCCAGTGAAAAAAATGGCACCTTTATTTCTTTTGTGAGAGAGAATGATTTGAGGTAGTAGGGAGAATCTATGGAACCGACAGCGAACTTACAAAAGCAGCTTTGACAGTGGTGATAGAGAACATGGAGAGGATCTGCGGATTTCAATAATTTGACGAAAAGAACCGTCGGCTTGGATGAGATGAGAATGGCGGTGATAGCTGAGATGTAGGCAGCGACGGTGGTAACCAAGAGAAGATGGGAAACCAAGACCAGCAACCCAGGCCTAAACCAAGACCCAAAAGAAGCCCAAAAAATGAACAACCCACAACAGAACCCAGACCAAACAATACAGCAGCAGACAACATTTAGCCAACAACCAATAAGAATAGTCCATATGTCAAAAGGGCAGAGTGAACAGTCGAAAATCATCATTAGGGATTGTTATTATAGATGTAGATTATTCATTCTTATTCTTATACGATACTAATGGCTAAATAATCAATTCAGGATATAAGGTTTTGCATAAAATGCAATTTAGGATATAATGTTACAAAAAAGTTAATTAAGGATATAATGTTAGCTAATCCGATCAATTAAGGATAAAATTGGACGGCACTCGGTGTTTCTTTAACACGTGCTGTTAACTGTGCCATGTGGATGCCACGTGTATTTTTTTTTTAAAAAAGAAATTTTGAAATTTGTAAAAATTAAATATAATAAATAAATTAATAAAAAGAAAGGAAAAAATTAATTAGAGTATATTAATTTAGGGTTTTTGTCATTTTCTACTTTCCTTTTTTTCTTTTTCACAGCCCTTCTTCTCCTCCCCCTTCATCTTTCTCCTGTTCTCCTACCGCAAAATCAATTTTCCTGATTTATTTTCATTTCGTTTCTCTTCCCTTTTGTTTTTCCTTCTTAATATCAACCTTTTTATCTTAACTCATTCCGAGATTTGGAACTCTAAAGGAAAAACAAAAGCAGGAACTCATCTTTTATTTTTCCCTTTCTCTATAGTTCTAACCATTTGATTCAATCTTTTAATGTAATTTTTTTAATTCTTATTTATTCGTTAAAACCCATCAAACAAAAAAAAATGGCAATTGCTTGGTATGCGAAAGCTTCTTCAATGGAGGCTTTTGTCTCTGTCTCTGTCTCCTCCTATCCCCTTGTCGTCTTAACGCAAGACGAGTTGAAAGCCGCTTAGAAGGTTGTTGAGTTCGTTGAATCAGGCATGGTTAAGGATCTAAGCTATTATTTTGTCTCATCCCGGACGATAAAGATGATTTACGATTTTTCATCAGGGATCTCTTTATGAAACTTTAAATTGGAGGCATCGAGTTCAAGAAGAAAGCTTTAGAATCACTTATCCAACTTCTTACCAATGACGAGAAGTCTCCTCCTTTGGTTTCTAAAGTTAAAAATTGTTGAAAATTTTACACTGATTCTGTAAAATAGTTGGCCAAGATGTATATCTGTTTCCCTTTCTTTTCGTTAACGAGCGAAGTGACTGTTGGTTTTTGGATGCATAGCTATTTTGGAAGCCTTTAAGCTTGTGTCTTCGATGGAGTGGCTTGTAATTTGATTTTCTGAGTGTTGGTTTTGGTCTGATTGATGAGTATGTATCTGCAATTGTGACAATTTTGGCTCTTAGCTAGAAGTTTGCTACAATGCAAGGCAAGCTCTGTCATTTATGTTCATGTTTTGCTTGTTTTTATATGTTTGTGATCTGCAAAATTATCCCTGTTGGAGTTATAATTTTTAGTGCAATGACATCGCTGCATTTGCCTGTGCAAACTAACTTGGCTGAAATTTTAGCATTTGCATGTGAGCGAGAATGAGACCTATGTGAGTTTGCTACAATGCAAGAAAATGGTTGCTCTTTACGTTCATCCTTTTTTTGGTTTCTATAGGGTAGTTTGATCCAAAAAGTAAAGGACAAAACAAAAAGAAGTTGTTGGTATACATAGAAATTGAAAAGGTGGGTGGCGGCTGAGAGAATGGAAGGAAAAAAAATTGAAAATAGGCTTAGGGTTTAGGTACTAATGAGAAGTGTAACTTGGTAATTCCATTGCCATTAAAATATATTCAATTATTTCAAACTTAATTGGTAGAGCACAACCTGTTTCCCTAGTGGCCATGCTGCTGCTCACTCAGACTTATGGTGCTCACCCAGACTTATGTTAGGGATTCGAACCCCTGTCCTTGTGTTGTCCCTTAACCTTATCTTAGACTTATGGCACTGAAATCTCAATTTGGTACCAAACCTTTCAAGAAAATCCCAACTTAGTACGAAGCCTATTATTTCGGCCAATTTGGTACCAAATATTTTATAAATGGATCAATTTAGTACTTTTTCTGGGCTTCATTTAACGTTTGAGGGACACGCACTATGTCACGCGTAAAAAGGATTTTTTCTGACCAAAAAAAGCCACGTGGCATTTTATTATCATTATAAAATGCCACGTGGAATTAAATTAATTTAAAATAAATTTATAAATTTTTAATTTTAAGCTAAAATAAAAATTACTAACTGAAAAACCAAAAACCTTTTTTTTCCTTTTCCAGCAACCAAAACCGAAAAAAAAAATCTTCTTTTTCTTCTCCGTTTTTTAATTTTTATTCTTCCTCTCTTCTAGTCTTCTCATTAAAACCCATCCGAAAATCAAATCAAATTATAAGTTAAGAACTAAATCAAAAAAATAAGAAAAAAGAATAAATCTACTTGAAGATCAACTCTTCCATTTGCCAGGGGAGTCTTCTGCTTCTGACATTCCCTATCTTTGAAAGTGGCTACTGCACAGAAACAATCATTCAAGCAAGTTTGCTTTTAGTATGCATCCCTTCCTAATGTCTTGTGGATCTATGAAAGAGTAACCTAACCTGGTATGCACAACAGCCGACTTGACCCTTTTGCTCTACTGAATAGAACCGGCATCGTCTTCCTCCGATTTGCTACCAAGCGACACTTGAAACCAGATCGAATAATGGTTAGGTCCAGGTCAAGATTGATTGAAGGCAAGCATCGTAAAGAAAGCAGGCTATCCCCGAAAAACTAATATGTCTTCTTGCTATTGTGCTTTTGTCCCAAATATATTCATATTACTGTGTGCAACTGGTTTTGCTTCTTCTTCTTCTTCCTTATTCTCGACCGGAATGATCAGTTGAGTATTTAACATGGAGCATACCACCCCTGAAATTTGGTCTGATTTTCCTTCAAGAGTGAGCAACTTGTTCTCTCAAATTGGACGTTGTCTAGATATCCTCAATTTCCCTGCCATGATTACTTGAAGTTTGATTTGCTCCTCCTTAAAGCTTGTTGAAACATTAGATTAGACTACCCAAACAATCCTGAATATATGATATGGTACAATTTTTGGTTGAAAATTGTGGAGAAAAACATATATAATTCAGCGTGAATTATTATTAGCTACACTTAAGTTAGGATTTTTTTTTTGGCAATACTTAAGTTGGGAATTTTGTTTTGGTGAAGTAGAGGGTTAGATTTTGGGTTTTCATCATTGTAGATCTGGGCTCTTGGGTTCTTGATGTTCATATTTTTTGGAATTAGATTCAAAGAAAATAGATGATTTTGGTCTGTTTTGAAGACTTTAGTTGTAAAAAAAGGTGTTTATAGAGAGAGAATAGAGAGAAGAGAAATTTTTAATTATATATATTTTTTTTAAAAATATTAAACTGAAAAATTTTTGGGCCGGATAGATTCCACGTGGATAACGGAAAAAAGTACTTAACGTGCGTGTTTTACACGCGCTAACGGCAGACCTGAAAAAGTACTAAATTGATCCAGTTATAAAACGTTTGGTATCAAATTGGTCGAAATAAAAGATTTCGTACTAAGTTTTGATTTTCTTTAAAGGTTTGGTACCAAATTGAGATTTCAGCCTTGCAAATACTACCACTCAACCAATTGTGCAAAATATATATATATATATATATATATATATATATATCAAACTTAATTTTAAATGAAATAAAAAGCCAGTTGGCTAAACTAAAAGTCATGTGAGTCACGTGTATACCTATTTTTTACTTCACGCGATTTTTAAGTGCGTGTTATTCAAACATCCTAAACCGTCAGATTTTATTTTTAATTGATCGGATTACCTAACGTCATATCCTTAATTAACTTTTTTGTAACGTTATATCCTGAATTACATTTTGCGCCAAACTTTATATCTTTATCTTTAACTGATTATTTAGCCCTGGTGCTATGTGTATCATGTGATAAAATTTATCATTGACTACATTTTCGATAGTCAACCAACATAAAGAATTTTAAGGCATCCTTTATCATTGATTCATTCTCAATGATGTGCTGCTTTAATTTTTTAATTGGTTTAGGAAAATGAGTGTTGGTGGGTTTTTATGTCTTGGGCCCTGGCCTTGGGTCTTGGCGCCTCCAAAACTGATGTAAGCCATGGGCCCTTTTTGTGATCAACAAAATTTTTCTTTTTCTGTGGTAGATTGGAGATCATGACGACATGAAAATTTTAAGAAGCACAAGGTAGTTCAGAATCTTATTTAATTTATCTCATATACATGTGTATTTTTCTCAATCATTAATTGCTAGAACGATGAGATTGGGATGGTGATCTTGATCGATACAAGATCAAATCAAAGTAATGAAAAGAAAAGAGCTAATTGCATGGTTTCGTAGGATACTGAACTCTTAATTTTTATTTATAGATTATTATTATTATTATATATTAATTAACTACAATCTCGATTCCAATTTCCAAATCCATAATTTTTATTAAGACGTGAATTATTATTGTAGACTTGTTTATAAAATTTCTTCGATTCACTGTGTATAAAAATATAGAATAACGCACATGTGATTATGCTAATTAAGATGGGTTGAATTACTAAGACATCAGATTTTCATTGATAAATGATTTATAAATAAGTATAATTGTAAGTTCATTTTGAGTCATATGGATACCTTGCTGACTTGAATCAAGATTAGGCACTCTCCTCTTTTTGGTACAAAAATGACCTACAAGCACGCCTACACCGATTAATGGAAAAGTATAAAGGACTGATCTTCACACCACCACATAACATGTTTCATTGGGAACTGTACTTACTTTCAATTCTAAAATATTCTAAATTAATTACTCCTTAGATGATTTGGTAGTCCAGGGCTCTAGGCCTTCAAACTTCGAACAAATGTAGGTCACAAGAAATCGAGATTGCTATAATCTAAATTAATGATTTATACTCCTTTAAAATAAGGGAGAGGATCCTCTCCACTACTTTTTCCACTACTAAAAAGTAGTGGAGAGATCCACTGATCCATTCCCACCTATCTAACGGCCCAAATTTGCTCCCCACCAAAACCTCCAAAACGCATAGTTTTATTAAAAGCAATTGTTCACACCGTGTATTTGCTGTTTGTTTCGTTTTTTTTTTCCCTCTTTAACAGCCATTGTTCTAGGCATATATGACAACAACTTTTCTTGAATTACAGAGCAGAATATGAAATTGATGCCATTCCCATTTCTCAACTCTTTCTTTCATAAATAAAGTAATAATATTTTGGAGTACATTATCGATTAATGCTAGACTGCCTTAATGTAATCGAAAATGTTTTCTTTGAGCTGTATTTATGAATTCAGTTTCATTACCAAATACCCTCAAACCATATATTACTTTCTGATATTTCAGGTTCTACTTTCTAAACGCCAACACTATAAAATACAAGAGACAGATTATATAGAAGCTTTCATGTTGTGAAAACTTAATTAACAAAAATTGAAGGAGGTTTGAGTCACTTTCCTTTGATCAAAAAGAAAAAAAAATTGTCAGATAACTTGCTATTGCAGAAGTAGTGAGCAGAACCAACCTATTTCAGCAGCATCTTACTGTCTTAGCCTTTACAAAATCTTACAAGCTGCATAGTACTAAATATGGTTTCTTACAACTTCCAAGTCTTCCAAACATATTATAATTCAAAAATGTCCCATACCAAGCACTTCAAAAACATATTAGTCCTTTGCTATGCTTAATGCAGGCATAAACAAAATATAGAAGCTTTACAACTAGAAAAAAGATCATAGGTCCTCTGCTATACTTAACGCTTGTCTAGGCATCTAATACCTTCTTTAGAACATACAAACAACCTTGAAGTAAGTTGTCCAGTCTTCTTGCTCCAATTACCCCTTTCTTTCCTTATATTAAATCCATACCTTCTACCATATTCATTATAAAAGTTATATGCTTCCTCTTCTGAAACAAACTCAAGACCAACTGTAGGTATAAAATCAACCGATTGATCATCTTCCACATTATTTATGATTGTAGAATCAAGCAATTCCATATTATACAGGTCTTCCATCAATTAAATTAGACCCTAAAAATTATATATACACCACATTATAACAATAACAGATGACACAATTAATACCACATTCCCAATTCCCAATTGTAAACTTAATCATAGAAATATAAAGAGAGAAAGAAAGAAATAAAGCAGATTTAGTCCATGCCTTGGCATCCTATGAATTGCTTTGCATATCACAACCAAGTTAAGAAGTAACTTTCAAGAATCTATTTTTTTACTGTCTTGAGATA
>AWWV01011546.1:0-83050 GCA_001974805.1 Corchorus capsularis
GGGAGACTTTCTGGTGACTTTTGGTGTGTTTGCTACTGGCGGGAGATGGGGATACAGGGGAGATAAGCGCCAAAATTTTAGAGGGAAAACAAGCTGCTACTACTTCTTGGGTAAGGGAGAAATATAAGAGAAAAAATAGAAAGGAAGAAAAGGCAAATATACGGCGTGAAGAATGGCTTTTAATAAAATTATGTGTTTTGGAGGTTTTTGTGGGGAGCAAATTTGGGCCGTTAGATAGGTGGGAATGGATCAGTGTACCTCTCCACTACATTTTAGTAGTCGAGAGGATCCTCTCCCTTAAAATAATAATTCAGTTATGTTGATCCTGGGATTTGAATAAGAAACAGAACTCATATTTGTTAATTCCCAAATTTCAATTATTTAAATTATATATAAATAGAGGCGGATCTAGAAAAATTCTTTTGGATGGGCACAACATCTTTCATATATAAACTTGTAAAAAATTATAATAGATTTGTAGCCTTTTTTTTATTATTTGGGCTTAAGCAAAATATATGTTTTGTTAATTAATCAATGAAAAATTGCTTTAAATTGAATCCAATCCATTAAGGGGTGGGCACGAATTATAAAAATAGGGTGGGCACCAACACAAATTATATTAGACTTATTAAGGATTTTAAAAATTCAGGGTGGGCCTGTGGCCACCCCTCCTATTACATGCATCCGCCTCTCTATATAAACCACTCAACGCGGCTTGAATTAAGATTAGTCAAAATAAAGTTCTGGATACTGGATGGAGTACTAAAAGAAAAATACGAACAGATCATGACCTCAAGCTTTTAACCACTTTGGTGTCCCCTTTGGGACACTTTAAGTGGCATAACTAGAGGTGTCAACCAGGCAGGTTGGTTGAGTTTCGAGTTCAGGTCATCTTGGTCCGAGTTAAATGGGTCAGACAATTTTCTCCGGTCATTCAGGTTTCGGGTAATCTAGCTTCGGGTTATTCGGGTTTTTGATCATTCGGGTCTCGGGTTAGGCGGGTGCAGGTTTTGGCCTCGGGTCACTCGGGTTTCCGGTCAATTGGATCAACATTGATTTTTTTAATGTTTAATAGTTAAAATTTTTAAATATATTTATTTCGATTTATTTTACAAATAAGTAGAAACATTATACGATCTATTACCAGCCATATTTAGCAAACTGCATATGCGAGGTTAAATGATTAATACTAGATTTGTGTCCCATTTGATATTAATTTTGAATATTAAATACAAAATAATTAATATCAGGTAGGGTATGTTTTGAATATTAAAAACACAATCAATTATCAGGTGGGGTATGTGTCAACATTTTAACCCGTTTGGGGAATATAAAAACTATATTGACGGTGTATCAAATAAAAATTCAAATAAATATTAGTTATGGAATATCTAAATTTATATTTTTTTATTACTTCAATTAGTATTATAAATTAATTAACAGTATAACTATTCATGAAAAATGAAAATAGAATTAAACCCTTAAGGTAGTAGTAAACTACTAAGCAAGTATTATCATTTATTTATTATTTTAAAAAATAAATTACTAATTATAAATTATTCATATAACTGATTTAATTTTAGTGGTTATTCATATAATTATTGTTCAGAGTTTAGCAAATTTAATCATAATTTATAATAGGTAAAATTATAATAATAATATAAATTGTATTGAATAAATGATATTTTAGAATAAATAAAATTATAAATTTTATTGAATAAAAGATAATTTTAGTCTATTATATTCTCGGGTCATTTGAGTTAATTTCTCGGGTTATTCAGGTTTGGGTCATATGGGTCTCACGTCACGGATCATTTGAGTCTTGGGTCACTTAAATTACGGGTCATTCGAGTTTCGGGTCATCAGGATTACGGGTAATTCAAGTTTCCGATCATCTGAGTTATGGGTCATTCGCGTCTCGACTTCGTCGGCTCTTAGATCATTTATTTTGTCTAGTTAAATCAGGTTTGAGCATGTTTCGAGTTCGGACGAATAGGATAGGGTGGGATAGATTTTCAGGTTCGGATCAAGTTTTGAAGTGTTAACTATAGGAAACTACAAGGTTTTGCCCGTGCGCGCTGTCGCAACGCCCGGGTCCGGGGAAAACCGAACCCTACTGTTTAACGACTTAAAGAGAACTAAGAGTTAAGGGAGTCGCGACTAATCTTTTTTAACCTAGGTGTGATTAGCCACCTATTAGATTATTAAGCCTAATGCTAATCTAAGCTTGGCGAAGGTAACACTAAACCTAATAAACGGTCCTCTAACCAGAGTCCTGAAGGTTCGGGAGTCGGGTACGCGTGGGGAAGGATTAGCACCCCCACGACGCCCGTCAAAAGACGGCACTGACTAGTCCAGACTTAACTATGGGTTTCCATATTTGGTTGTTTTCTGTCTTTAAACATATTCATGCCTATTTGACTAAATCATTAACTAACATGCTTTCTTCTCCTCTTCATTTACTACTATTTTTACTAATTACCCTCTTCTTAATTATTACCATTTTTACTCTTCTTTTTCTATACCATTTTACTCTTTGAATTACTGATCACCTTTTACCCTTTACTGATTACTCCTTGCTAATTACCATTTTGCTCTTACTGATTACTATTTGCTCTTTACCATTTTACCTTTTTACTGATTAATATTACCCGGTTACTTTTTACTACTCTTTGCCATTTTTTTACTTTTACTGATTACTCCTTACTTTCTCCTCTTTACTGATTACTATTTTACCCTCTTGAACTTAATTACTATTTTCATTCTTTGAATTTAATCACCATTTGTCACTTTACTCTTTGGGTTTAATTCCCATTTTTACCATTTTACCCTTTACTGATTACTCTCTTTTTCTGATTACTTTGTTTTACTTTGTACTCTTTAATTACTAATTTTACTGATCAATCTCTTACCTTGACCCTTCAATTTACTAATTACTATCTTTTACCTATTTGCTGATTACTATTACCTTAACTCTGATTAATTTCCTTTTACATAATTACTGGTTTACTGATTACTGTCACTTTGACTCTGATTAATCTCTTTTTACTTAATTACTGGTTTACTGATTACTATTACTTTAACTCTGATTAATCTCTTTTTACTTAATTACTGATTTACTGATTACTATTACCTTGATTTCCTTACTCCTTTTACTCTTACTATTTTTCTTAATTACTGATTGACTAATTACTCCATTAATCCTTTTTACTTTCCCTTTTACTTCTTTAATCATCATTTTTTGCTTGATTACTGGTTTGACCTTGATGCATGAATGCATATGATGCATGTATTCCAGTTTAAAAGCTATTTACCGGGTGGTTATACGAGAGGCATCATTTGGGCACCTTCCACTTGATTGGTAAGACCCCCAAATAAATGCCTCAAGCCTAGGAAATCCGGACCAAAATAGACAATGCTGTCGATATTTCGACCAGTTATTCCATCATCGGAGTCCTTTCACTTTTAGCCGAATGAACAAGATATCAACAATATTTAAGGAAAATAGACATGGATGCACATGTAGCCCATTTAGTTACAAGCCCAGAGTCAAAGATCCAAAAGAAAGGAATAAGGCCCAATTAAAAGTGAAAATAATAGAACAAGACCCAAATAAACTAGAATCCAATACCATGACAAGGCCAATCAAGTGGTTATTTGGAGAAGGCCCAAAGTAATTTGAGGCCCAATTTCCTATCTAAATACAAATTTCAACCTTACTATTAGTAAATTCTAAACTTTAAGGCTTTTTAAGTTTTAATCCAAAATTGCAAACCCTAATTTACATCGAAGCTAAATTTACTAATAAAAGAGAATACTTTGTTATATTCTAAACTTAACTAACAAATTAGACTACACTAGTTTTACCCAATTTTTTTAATTATTTAAGTCTATCTAACGTTAATTTAAAAACAAAATTACTTATTATGTAAATCCATTCAACTTACACATATATGTTTATTACTATTTCTATTTTTTTAAAAAAAGAAAAATAAAATAAAATAAAATAAAATCATTTCTTTTCTATTTATTTAAATAAAATAATACTAAATCCTCAAAACAAATCAGGTGAGGACTAAATTAAAAAGCATTAAAGGCTAAAGGACCAATCTGAAAATAAACAGAAACTATTTTGTAAACGGAGCAAACTTTGTGTCTTTAAAAGAGCAAATCAGTTAATTTTCGGACTTAGTCGACCTAAAACAAAACCAATTTGAAGAACGAAACGGAAACAGGCCCTTAATCGACATAAAAGTAAAGCTTTCAGGGGTCTAATCGAACAATTAACTAAAATGAAACCCTAAATAACCTAATAAACACGTACATACGTCATACCTATATATATAACCTTAAATCAGAAAAAAAAACAAAACCGAAACCCTAATTCTCTTACCTTCCGCCGCTCTTCCCACCGGAAATTGCACCGCCTTGCCTAACGCCGTGCGCCGTCGCCTCTGCCTTGCCGGAAATCGCTCCGATGGTGGCGCC
Source organism: Corchorus capsularis (assembly GCA_001974805.1). Lineage (NCBI taxonomy): Eukaryota > Viridiplantae > Streptophyta > Magnoliopsida > Malvales > Malvaceae > Corchorus > Corchorus capsularis. Next base: position 4,489 of record AWWV01011546.1, read on the forward strand.
GCCGCCGGTGCCTTCGCCGGAGATGATTTTGAAGCTCAAAATTCACCCAAAGCCTCGCCTTTTCACCCTCTACCCGGATCTGTGGTCGATTTCGCCGTTTGGTGACCGAAATCCCCTAGATCTAGCCCAAACCGAACTACCTACCGTAGTTCCGATCTCGAAATCCGGTGGTCAAATCATCACCATTTTCAGGTATGCTATGTTCCCTTTCCTTTACTTTCTTTTCACCCTATTTTTTTAATCTAGGCTATTCACTTTTGTTTTCACTTTAACCCGAAACTAACCCTTTGCTTTCTGTGTTTTTTTTTTTTTGCGAGGATCAATAAATCGACCCTAAGACTAAAGGGGGGAAGGTAAAAAGTCTATGGTGGTTTCTGGAAAAACCCCTGTCCTTTTTGGTGTTTCTGTTTTGCTATCTGGTAGACTGGGTTTTTTGGCTATGGCTACTGTGTGTCTTTGGGATTTGTGTGTGCTGTAGAGAACTAAGGTTTTTTGTTTGGGGTTTTTGTGAAAAGGGAAATTAGGGTTTTTCTCTCCTTGGGATCTGTCCTCTCTCCGTTTTTCTGTTAGAAATTTTTGCTTTATATACTGTGATATGTTTTTGATCCTGTGGTTGAGAGCTAGCCTTAATTTTTATCTTATGGTTTAGCTTGTGTCTTCATTTTTGGCTGAGTTGGTTCATTCTAATTGGCTTTTGTAATCCCTTGTATATGCTTTTGGCTTGCTGATGTGCATACTGTTAGGAATCTCCTTTGTCCCCTTTTTATGTTGCACTGCCTCTTGCTTTTCCTGTGATGCTGCCAACTGTCCTTTTCAGTGATCGTGTAGCAACCCTGCCTGCTGTTGTGCTTGTATCCTATTTTGAAATCCACATGCTCCTCAATGAAGGGTTGTGATCCTGCTGTTTTAGTAGAGAGATTATTCATAGGCATGTGATCCTGTCCTTTTGGTATCCATCCTCTGTATAATGTACTGTGACAGCTGACTTGGTTCCTGTAATTGCCATTGTGGCATTTTGCTGGGATTTTATTGGTCCAAAGCTTGTGTCTGCATGTGTTGGTGGCGTGTTTAAGTGTGCAGCACAAACTCATTTGTGTTATTTTTCTGTTGTACTTTCTGTTTTTGAACTTGTAATACTTCCACCTTTACTGACCTTTAGATGGTGTTACTTTAATTGGTATCCGGTCTCAATGGTTCAGATATGCTCTTTTAATTTTGAATGGTGCTTGCTTGCTCACTGGATTCTTCCTTGAGACTAATTCTGATTTTTGCAAAACTTGGTCGGCAAGTTCTGTCTAACATTTTTACTAATCCTCTCTTCTTGCTGTAAATCCCCCCTGTTTTGTCTCCCATGGTACTGTTGCTGAGGTGGCGAGGGGGACCATCCAAGCTTGGTCCCCCATGTCCAAAAAGATAAGTATTTTCCTCATTAGTACTAACTCATTATTAAATTTGTTCATGTTTTGGCTTAATGGATGCTGATTGGTGCTTTGAAATTGGTTTTGCAGGAGCCTTGTAGAGACTTGAAGCTTGGGATTTGATGAAGGGTAGTTTAGGGAGAGAAAAATGGATCACATGGTCTACTTTACATTTATTTGGCATGTAATTTGTATTTATTTGGTACTGTTCTGTAAATAAAAGCCATACTACCATATCTGATTATTACTATTATTTATCATCTTTTGCATTTCCTTTTAATCAAAATTTGCTATCAATTTGCATTTTAACTTTCAAATTAAAATAAGTTCAAGGGTAATTATGAAGCCCAAGGCCAAATGGGTTCAACCAAATCAAATAAAAGGATAAGGCCCAACTAAGGAACCATAAGGGTAATCCAAAGCAACAAAGGCCCATATGTAGAATTAGAATCAAAGTCCAAGTAGCAAGTCCAATGCCAAGTTATACAATTATTACTAAAATACTCAGGCTATATAATTGAAATGTAGCGATACTAAATGATTAAATGCAGTTAAGCCATGAAATGCAAAGAGTGCACAAAAATGCAAACCCAACTTGTGTATGCCTAACTTATTACTGAATTGAGAGTTAAATGATTAACTTAACTAAATTGAACCTAAACTGCGCAATTAAAAGGCAACGATGTTAAATTACTAAATGAAACTAAGACATGAAATATGCAAAAGCACACACTGAAGTTTTTTTCTTTTTTGAAAATTTCAAATGCGCCCTAAACGATTATAATGAATTAGCTGTTCTAATATTGAAGGTGAACTTAAAAATGACTAAAATGTCCCTGTGCGCGCAAATGACTAAAATACCCTTAGGCGACCCCAATGCCGAATAAGAAAAGAATTAAAGGATACGGGACAAAAATAGGTGTCTACACGCGCTAAGCTGCGCGGATATTAAAGACCAGCAAAACTTAAGAGTAAAAGGATATAGCTTAAGTTGTCAACAGAGATGAAACTAAATATTTTAATTTTTGCTATTAAACTGGAAATAATCACCAAATGCCTAATTGGAAATAATGAAATCATTAATGAGTAAATAGTTAATTGCTAAAAGAAAAATAAAACAAAAGATTTCATCAGATAATAACAATACCTATTACATCTGATTCATATAATGTTACATTGGTCAGGGGTCATTTAATTAGCATTACTTACAAAAGTTTTTTTTTTTGGGTACATATGCAAATTGTGGCAGATTAAGTTAAGGGAAATGAAAGTTGATCCTGTGCGCAGCTGCTTTTTGTGCTGCTACTTTTGCTTCTTTGAGTAGTGGATGTGCACCTGCAAACATTCCAAAGAAATGAAATGATTTTACTTTAAATGTGATGTCCTCTAAGAGAGGGTACTTGGTCCAATGTACTCTGGTTTTTCCTTCAAAGATAGCTCTCCAACTCCTTCCACTATTTCTACACCATATCCTGTTTATTCCATGCTCCTGCAATCTGATTAATGCTAGCCTGGTGAATGTGAGTTTTGCCATTGTTCTGTCCTCAGCTTGAATGCTTTTTACACAAAGCATTGTTTCTCCATTGAAAGCCCTTGCTATAATTGCTCCACCATACCTATTAGTGTTTTGGCTCTATTCTACTGCAAGGAGAATCCACCAATCATTAGGTTGAGAATTAGGGATAGCTCCTGTAAAAGTTATTGAAAAATCCCTGGGGCAAACGAAACTCTCCTTTCCTTGCTTCCCTGACCAGTTCCTCATCTTTTAGAGCCTCCTGGATCTAAGAGCTATATTGTTGAGCCCTCTTAATCACTCCCACAGGATTTGGTCTAGCTCCATGGAAAGTGCACTCGTTTCTTTGTAACCAGATCATCCACATAGTACAAAAGTTGAACAAAAAGAAGAAAAAAAAGGAATGACATAGATAAAATGGATGGAACGACATGTACTCCTAATCCATAAAAAAGAAGCACTTAGCTATTCAATTCTAATGAGCAACAAAAAGTGACCTTGTTTCTGAAAATCAGATTGTCTTAAGTTAAAGGAGTACTTTAAGCCTGAGAGTTGTTATTGAACTGCATGGTTAATTTAATTCCATGGGTTTGACTTCCACTAAGATAGCATCACTCTCTAAGCTTGACCTCCCAATAACATCTCAGTGACATCGAAAACAAATTTTAGCCATGTAAAAAGAAAAACAAAAAACCAAAACAATTAATCAATAACAACAAAACTTTAAAATACTTTAAAGAAATCAAGAACAACAAAACTTTAAAACAAAATTCAAAGGGAATAAGAGGGAAATCTTTACCAACCTCAGTTCTTGGTATCCTAACATGACAACTGCTACAGAAAAGAATTTATAGGAATTGGTTTTTGCTAGTCCACTTTTGCCTCTAGCCTTGTTAATCAGCTCGTAGGAGCTACATTGCTGAACTTCCACAAACATGAAAAGAAATTAAGTGAAAATTTTCCACCATGCTTTAAGTGACCAACAGGCATGTAATAATGTAAATAAAAGCCACCCATTAAGCAAATCCAAGAATTTCAAGAATCGAGTGATTATGTCCTTCCCATTCCTCACGTTCTAGAATGAAGTTAATATTAATTACCAACTACAGAGTCCGCATAGAAGCTGAAAAGTAAATGATTAAAAACCCTAAACCCTACTTTCAAATTCAAAGACCAAAGACAATGACTCGATTCAAAGATCGTAATCATCAAAAACCAGTGGAAAAAATAGAAATTATGGAATTGAAACTATGCCTACATTGCCTCAAAGCCACTTCTCTCAATTCACCAAACCAATTAAAACTCAAATTTGAATCAAATCCCAAAATAACAAATAAAGAGTGAACCTGGTCAAATGTGAATAATATGTGTCCAAACATTCTTGTTAAATCTCTCGAGAACCACTGCAACAATTACAATAATCAGAACTTGATATAAATAGGGCTCAAACTTAATTCAACTTAATAAGAATTCATCAGAATCCTAACTAATAACTACTATAGGGGGGAATTGATATTAGAAAATATACACAAAATGTCAATTCTACCTGGAATATATAATATTTATTGTATATAGTGGTAGATAGCACCTGATGCTTGGATATTAGCATGGTGAACTTAAGTCCCAGACCACCCTTTCAATGAATTCTCTTCACACCTAAATAATATTATACAGAAATTTTAAATGTAAAAGAGTTCTTTTCTAATCTCTGAAAAATCAAGAAAACTAAACCTTAAGAATTAAGATGCACCGAGTCATAACCAAACGTTAATAACCTCATACAACAAAAAATGGCAAATCTCCTACTTAAAAAAAAAGGCAGAATTCAATACTGAACTTGTTTTGGCCAAAAAAAAAACTCACCTTGTTAATTGAGAAGCAACCATTGATGCTTCAATTTCAATCACTTCTCATCCACCTCGAAAACTCAATGCAAGGGAAACAAACGAAAGAACAAATCACAAATCAAAACAAAGCAGGCATCTGAAATCTAAATAAAGCTGGGAAACAAATAGAAACCAAAATCACGATAAAGAAAAAAAAATAAAAAACTGACCCAATATGAAATAAGGGCTGTTGGGTCTCGTAGAGAAAGATGAGAAAGCTATGGAGAATCAAAACAAAAATCTAGAGATTTTGAGTCACAAAAGGCAAGAGATCAACATATCAAGAAAGGGAGAGATGGAAGAGAACGTGAGGAATGGGAAGGAAGAAAATGAGGAAAGAAACGGAAGAAAGAGAGAGGGAGGAAAACTCTAGAATTTCTGATAATTGATTGACTTGAAGGAAAAAGGTGAGAGGAAGGAAAAGTCTGGAATGTTTTATAAAAAAAAAAAAAGAAAATGAGTGGATGAAAATAAAAGAAGGATAAGAATCTAAAAAATATCTCAAACCAATCTCAGTTCAAGTGGGACAATTTTTTGCTTTAATCCGATCCAATTTTAGTCAAAAACATTCAAACCCAGGAAACTGAAAACAAGGAAGAGCAAACCAGTGAGCAGCGGCAAAGAGACGAAAAAAAAACAAACACGTGTCATGCACTGATCGAATAAAAAATGGATAAAAAGACGAAATTCTCCCTGCCGCACAGTACCCCAAATTAACCACAAAGCAAAAAAACTAATTCTGATTAGTCCTTAAAAGTCCTTTTAACTTCAGAAATAGTTGGTGGTTTATATATACTGTACGTATTGACTGGCTCGATGTGCAAAAAGTGGACCAAATTCGTAGCCGTCAAGTCATGAAAAACAGTAAAACATCACTCTCTTTTGGGGTTTAAAGATTGTGTGTAAATTGCAGAGAAACGTTGGTGAAAAAGTGAGTGAGGTGAGTGTGAGAGTGAATGAGAAGAGATTGTAGGAGATTTTTACTTTTCAATAGTTTATTTCAGATTGTTCTTATAAACAAAACCCTACTTTATCAAACAAATGCTAAGTAAATATAATAATATTTTTCTTACTTTCTTAATTACTCCCACATAGCTTTTGCCTTTTAGATAATCTTTTGTTAGTGGCAAAAGTTAATTAGTGTACCCATGCACCGGTTAGTCACAATATCCAAGAAACAAGTTTTGGAAGATATGTTAAGTATAATGATGGTGTGGATTGGTTTTACTGAAACTCCTTATCAGTTTACACCATTCCTTTATATATTAATTTGGGTCTTCACCAACTGCTTTCCTTTTTAATTCAGTTTGATTTTCAATTTCACCTATTAATACCTCTTTCAACTTGAAAACCCTAACCTTTGAATTAATCTCTTAATGAACGCAGTGGGAAGTGCAAACTTCAAGTTCAAGTAGTCTTTCCTTGAGCATGATGATCGATCTTGATTCGATTTGTTGGCAGTAACTTAGTTCAATGCTTCCCTTTTTCAATATTCTCTTCGATTTGTTTGCATTATACTCCCTCTTCACCTAAATAAAAATCTCTCTTTTTAGACACAAAATTAGGTCATATATTTAGGAATATAGGGGGTAACACTTCGTAAAGGTTAGTTAAAATTTGAATTTAATTTTGATGAAATTGATCTTGTATTATTAAATCATGAAAACGGATGATGATTAATATATACTAGACTACTGCACGCGCTTCGCTACGGGGCACAATTTTTTTTTTTTAAGTTGAATGATAATTAAGAGAATTATTGGTTTATATCATGAAAAATGACAAACATTGTTAAATTATATCATGAGAAATGACAAACATTGTTAATTGAACTGAAAAGATTGAGAACAAAATTTTATATAATTGATGATCAAAACTAATCAAAGAAAATCAAAGAAAATGAATAGTGGATTAATTCTTAATAGAAACTAATAAAACCAATAATCGAATTGATTAAGAATTTGGGTTCTTTATGAAAGTCATAGATCATGTAATAACCTTTTAACCGACACTTGAATAACTTTAACTGGAGAATCAAATTTACCTTTTAGGTCCTTCGTGAATGTTATGAACCACACAATAACATTTTAACCGACACTCGAAGAACTTCAATCGGGCAAGTGGACCGAAAATTATACAATATATAATAGACCGGCAATCAAAACCACAAAATTTCAGAAGCATTTTTTAGAACTGAAACTTTAAAATTGGTTTTTGAATTCTTCATGTAGACACTTGAATCACCTTAATGGGACAAATAGAACACAAAAACAAAAATCAAAGCGTCAAATCGTCCAACCTATAATTGTAAAGGATTCAATAGCATGAAACATAAAAGTATGAGGGTCATTAGATAAATAATCCAGCAAAAAAAAATATTACTTTTTGAAGACAAAACATAAAAATTCTCTCTTGAATCCTCCAGGAAACTCATTAATCAAATTCAACTTTCATGCCCTTAATGAAAGTCGTAGATCACACAATAACCTTTTAACCGACACTTGAACAAATTCAATCGGATAAGTGGACCGAAAATTATATGATATTAAATAGACCGGCAATCGAAACCACAAAATTTAAGAAACATTTTTTAGAATCAAAACATTAAATTGGCTTCTGAGTTTTTCATGAAAGTTGTAGATCATGAGATTACCTTTTAATAGATACTTGAATCACCTTGATCGGACAAATAGAACATAAAATACAAAAATAAAAGCTGACGCGTTAAATCGTCCAACCCATAATTGTAAAGGATTAAATAGCATAAAATATAAGAGTATAAGAATCATTTGATAAATAATCCAGCAAAAAATATATTTGTTTATGGAGACCTAACATAAAAATTCACTCTCGAATCCTCCACGAAACTCATTAATCAAATTCAGCTTTCAGGTCCTTGACGAAAGTCATAGACCACACAATAACCTTTCAACCGACACTTGAACAACCTCAATCGGACAAGTGGATCGAAAATTAAACAATATTAGATAGATCGACAATTGAGACCACCAAATTTAAGAAGCATTTTTTAGAATTGAAACATGAAAATTGGTTTTCAGTCCTTCATGAAAGTTGTAGATTATGAAATTATCTTTTAATAGACACTTGAATCACCTTGATCAGACAAGTAAAACAAAAAATAAAAGAATTAAAGTCGAAACGTTCAATCGTCCAACCCAGAATTTGTGAGGAACTAAATAGAATAAACATAAAAGTATATGGATTATTTGATAAATAATCCAGCAAAAAATGATTTGTTTATAGGGAGTGGGGTCCACCAATAGTAACTTTGTTCCAAACTTCCCAAAACACCTCAACCATAAACTGAAGTAACAAAAAAACCAAACACAAAAGTACCTAAATACCCCTGATAATTTGTTGTTGGGTGAATGTGGTGATGTTTTTCAACTGGTTTTTTGATACTTCTACTTTACTTCACGTTTTATATATTATTATTATATTATATATTGTTATTATATATATATATATATATATAATTATTTAGATACACATGATAAACTGTACATGAGAAGTCTTTCATTATTAAGAAAACCCTCTGACATTTCCTTTTGAAGTACTTAAGAAATATACGTACCCTGCCCCAGTGGCCGCCAATACCTTTAGTATATCCTTTAATTGTTGGATGATTTTGTCTTAAATTCAAACAATGAGACTGCACAGCATTTTCCTCGGTAGTGGATGGTATTTGAGCTAAATTGAGTTGGTAAAAATCCTATATGCATATTGCATATATAGATGCCTTTTTTTTTCGATAACATGTACTTGGAGGACACTCCTCGTTGTCAGCTCGAGGAGATTAGCTCAACCAGTGGTGGCGTAGCCAACATTTTTTTGTTACTCGGGTCAAAGTTTTTTCAAGTGAATTAATATTTTCAATAATTATAAATTTACTTATTTTGTTATATTGTCTATTAGCATCAAAATACATTTTTTCAGTGAGCTTACGTTCAACTTTACAATTTCTAGAGGGACCAATACCTTAAAAGAAAAAAATATAGGGGTCAATAAGCTAAGTTTCATTTCTAAGTGAGGTCAAAAGTCTTAAATCTCTCTTAATTGGGGTCTATGGTAGTGAAATACAATTTCTACAACTGAAGAGTTCTAAGTATACTATCCCAGTCAATGAAGGATCACCTCAGCAAGATGGAAACCATAGAAGAGAATCTTAAGCTTTTCCCGATTTTTATGAGGTATTAGCCCGTCATTTTTGTTATAAAACTAAAGAAGAACACCAAGAACAATAGAGAGAAAAAAGAGAATTTCTATTATTCAGAGAGAGGAGAATACAGAAATCTGAAGTGTGTGTAAAATGGCCTAGGAGACTCCCTTTATATAGTGGAGTAGATCCCCTTTACATTTAATGCTAATATGCTTTACTTGCAAGCAAAGTAAAATCTAATGGTGTAGGATGCTCCAGGAACCTTCCAGGTAATCTCCTTGTAATCTTCCTTGATTCTCTCATTAATGCTTGATTCTCTCAAAAAACCCAAATGGGCCTAAGTGGTGGGAAGTCCAAAATGTTAATCATCATCATGTTCATAACACTCCCCCTTGGACAGAACACCACTTTAAACGGACTTATTAACTGCCTCGTTAAAAACCTTAAGCTGGAAAACCCAATGGGACAAAACCAGACATAAGGGAAAAAGAGTACAACATATTAAGTCTATTGTCTTCTGGACAAATATTACATGTGCTTTTGTTTGCCTCATTAAAAACCTTGAGTCGGAAAACCCAGTGGGACAAAACCGAACAAAAGGGAAAAAGAGTGCAATGCACATAAACTCATAATCGCTCCCCCTGAATTAAAACAATTTACCACTTCTGGGGTATCAAATCATTTCCATTTCTGGAAATCAATCTTACATGGTACTAACTCGCCTCATACCAATGCCATAAACTAGTTTCTCAAATGTTGATGTTGGCAATGATTTGGTAAACAAATCTGCAAGATTATCGGTGGAGCCAATTTGTTTAACATCAACTTGTCGACTTTCTTGGAGTTCATGAGCATAGAAAAATTTTGGCGAGATGTGCTTGGTCCTATCACCTTTAATATATCCTCCCCTAACTTGTGTAACACAAGCAACATTATCTTCATAGATAATAGTGGGAGAGTTTTCAACTGGTTTTATTCCACATGTGTTTTGGATATGGGCTATAATGGATCTTAACCAAACACACTCTCTTCCAGCCTCATAGAGGGAAATAATTTCAGAGTGGTTGGAAGAAGTAGTTACTAGCGTTTGCTTAGTAGAACGCCAAGAAATGGATGTGCCATTATAGCAAAACAAGTAACCGGTTTGAGAGCGAGCCTTATGCGGATCGGATTGATATCCAGCATCAGCATATCCTACTAAACCAGAGTTAGTAGCTTTCTTGGAATAATGTAACCCCAAATCTATGGTTCCACGGAGATAACGAAAAATATGTTTAATTCTATTCCAATGTCTCCGTGTTGGCTCTGAACTAAAACGTGCCAACAAATTTACCGCAAAAGCGATATCAGGTCTCGTGCACTGTGCCAAATACATAAGTCCCCCGATAGCATTGAGGTATGGTACTTCAAGAGCAAGTATTTCCTCATCATCTTGCTTAGGACGAAATGGGTCCTTTTGGGGATCAAGAGACCTTACAACCATAGGGGTGCTCAAAGGATGAGCCTTGTCCATGTTAAAGCGTTTAAGCAACTTTTCAGTGTATGCTGATTGATGGACAAGTATATCATGTTTTTTATACTCAAACTCTAGACCAAGGCATAATTTGGTTTTACCCAAATCCTTAACCTCAAACTCCTTTTTTAAATATTCAGCAGCTTTCGATAACTCTTCAGGAGTTCCAATTATGTTCATATCGTCGACATAAACTGCTACTATAGCAAATCCAGTTTCAGATTTCTTGATAAATACGCATGGGCAGATGGGATCATTCATGTACCCTTCCCTTGTTAGGTACTCGCTTAAGCGTTGATACCACATGCGACCGGATTGCTTTAACCCATATAAAGATCTTTGCAACTTTATTGAGAATAAGTTGCGGGGAGTGTATGCTTCTGGCATTTTGAATCCCTCGAGAATTATTATATAAATATCGGAATCTAATGAACCGTATAAGTATGTCGTCACGACGTCCATAAGACACATTTCTAAATTATCTTTAACTACCCAACTTATGAGAAAACAAAAAGTAATTGTATCCATCACAGGTGAATACGTTTCATCATAATCTATCCCAGGTCTCTGAGAGAATCCTTGGGCTATGAGTCGGGCTTTATACCTCACGACCTCATTTTTCTCATTTCGTTTTCGGACAAAGACCCATTTGAATCCAACAGGCTTTACATTGTCAGGGGTTTTAGTAATGGGTCCAAAAACTTCACGTTTGGCAAGGGAAGTCAATTCAGCTTAGATTGCTTCTTCCCATTTAGGCCAATCTTGCCTTTGACGACATTCGGTAATTGACCGAGGTTCATAATCATCATTCATAATTTCATGAGCAACTGAGAGAGCAAATGCTTCATTGATGATTATCTCATTCCGATCCCACATTTCATTACAATAGTTCATAGGAATTTCAGTATTATCGGGATTGCTGATCTTTTCATGGGATTGTGCCTCTTCAGGGGCAATATGCTCTCTTTCAACAGGATTTTGAGCCACTTCATGGGCAATTACTTTTCCTCGAGAAAGATCAATAAGCTCATCTGGAGCAGATTCAGGATTCCTCCCCCTTCTTTTTCGAGGAACAGTGTTCTTTGATCCCATTGGTCTACCACGCTTCAGGCGTGGGCCGCTTTAATCCATTTCGGTTTGTTCTACAGGAACATCTATCCTAGCTGGAACATTTGCAGCCGGAATATGAGACTTTGTAAATCTAGCAGTCTCATTAAATGCATCAGGCATTTTGTTTGCAATTTCTTGTAAATGGATCAATACCTCATTTCACATTCAGGTGTTCTTGGGTCTAGATGAGACAAATTTTTGTCGTTCCATGAGAAAGTTTAAACCTTTTTCTGCTTTCCATCTGTGGAAGCCTTTGGTGTCTGATCGAGCTCCAATTATGCATGTTTTTATAGCTATTTTTCTATACTTTTTGCTATTTTTATGTGTTTTTACCCTATTTTGTTAGTATTTGTGTTTTTAGGTCTTGAAGACAAGAAAAGTGAAAACTTATTGTTTTTCACTCTTTTTGGAGCTATTTTGGAGACTTTTTACTCAACTATGGATTTAGCCATTTGGAATAAAGATTTGAAGATGCGAAGTTCGTAATTGAAGATATTTTGAAGATTTGAAGAATTAATTCAGGAAGCAAAATTGAAGATTTGGAGCTTTAATTGCAAAGGATTGAAGACAAGCCCAGAAGAAGCCCTAAAGTTGAGGATTTTTGGATTATTTATATGGGAATATACTCAACCCATATAAACCTATAATTGGAGTTAAAATCCCAATTAATAGGCCCCATATCAAAAATAATATCCAAATCCCGCATTATTCCCGCAGATTTGCGATATTAGCCCGGTTTCAGTGCAGTCTTCGTAGAAAGGCCATAACTTTCTGCTCAGATGTCCGTTTTAAGCCCATGAGTACTCGTTGGAAAGCTAACTCCGAGCTCTACAACTTTATTTTGAAGCGCAAAGCCCAGATTTGCCATCTTCAAGCCCGAAATTCAAGTCGAAGTTGCTGCACAATTCCAGAAAATTCCAGAAAATTCTAGAGTCCTCATCTAACTTGGAGACTACTCTAGGATGACACCTAATCCTACTTGGACTCCAAGAAAAGGCTAAACCGTCCTAGGCTATTTCTCCAATATAAATAGCCACCTCCTGTATCACAAATCACATAATTCTACATATCACAAATTTTAGATAATTCTCTATTTCTACCTTTCTTTAGTTTTTAGGTTTTTCTCTAGTTTTAGAAGAGGGAGAAGTCGACACCCTCTCTAGCAATAGAGGGAGTCGACGTCCCTAGGGTTTTCAAAGGGGAGATTCCGCCTCTCCTAGTCCTGTAAGTATTCTTATGTCTCTCATGCATTTTCCTAAATCCATGAGTAGCTAAATCTTTAATACTTCTGATCCTTTGGTGATTTCAATCAATTGATTATGGTGAGATTTCTATACTTATAATTTTGTGTTAAGTTCTAGATGATAGTAGTCAAAACCCTGTTATAATTTTATGATTCTGAATCTTATCTGAGTTATTTGGCCACTAACGATGTAAGAGGAAGGTCTATAGCTAGATCAGACTTAGAATTGACCACTCAAGTTTGATTGTATGTAGCAAATTAGGTTTGTTTGATCGCTGCTTAATGGGTGTTTGTCTACCGGAGGGCGAGAAATTTCTCTTCGTATGGTTCTACTTGTAGGCATGTGTGTAAATTAACTGTTCTTAATGCTTTGTTCTCAAGTGATCTTTAAGCCCTAAGAAAGTAATCGATCGATGAAGGAATAATAGGGATAACTGCAGCTTTGATCGGCCTTTTATCTAAAATACATGTTGGGAAACCTATATCAGTTGTCAGTCAAGAATAAGATGCGAAATTCACCATTTAAATCGAGGATCCATAGTTAATTTGATTGAATGATACCACTGGTGAAGAAGTATGATTTATAATTATTGTTTGCTTTATTAAATTGCTTTATTAATTTGCTTTAGATTTAGATTTAGATTTAGATTTAGATCTGCTTTGCTTTGATTTTTAGTTTAATTGTTTTCTTTATAATTAATTTTACAATCCCCTGTTTTCTAATCGATTTTTGGAAAAGATCTTTCTATCTTTTAATTGTTCATCACATAAACCTTCTCTGTGGGATTCAACCCCTACTTGCCCTAGCTATTGTAGTTAGTTAATTGTGGGGATTATTTTTATGGTCATAGACGACACAATCAGTGTCCCAAGTTATGGCAACACAGTCTCATCAAAGTGGCAATCCGCAAATCTAGCGGTAAAAACATCACCCGTCAATGGTTAAAGGAACCTAATTATAGACGGTGAATCAAACCCAACGTAAATGCCTAAACGGCGTTGGGGACCCATTTTAGTCATTTGCGGTGGTGCTACAGGCACCTGCACCGCGCAACCAAAGGTGCGAAGATGTGAAATATCTGGCTCATGGCCCAAGATTAATTGAAGGGGGGAATATTGATGAGAAGTACTGGGGCCCAATCTAATTAGTGTCGCAGCATGCAAAACAGCATGACCCCATGCTAAGGAAGGGAGCTTTGTTCTCATAAACAAAGTCCTAGCAATTATTTGGATGCGTTTTATCAAGGATTCCGCTAATCCATTTTGTGTATGAACATGGGCGACAGGGTGTTCAACTTCGATTCCAAGAGAAGCACAATATTCATCGAAGCTTTTAGATGTGAACACGCCCGCACTATCCACCTTATGCTCTTGATTTGATAATCAGGGAAATGTGCTCGAAGCTAATGATCTGCGCAAGTAACCGTGCAAATGCGACGTTGCACGTAGGTAATAGGCAAACATGGGACCATCTACAGGATGCGTCCATTAATACCATAAAATATCGAAATGGTCCAGTTGCAGGCTGTATTGGCCCACAAATATCTCCTTGAATTCTCTGCAAGAATGATGGGGATTCAAAATAAGCCTTTGTAATAGAAGGTTTAATAACGAGCTTTCCTTGTGAACAAGATTCACAAATATAATCCTTGGACAACAAGACCTTTGAGTCTTTTAAAGGATGTCCTCTAGTATTTTTGATGATTCTACGCATCATCGTAAAACCTGGATGACCAAGGCCATCATGCCAAAGTCCGAACACATCAGGGTTCACTAATTTCCAGGGTATTGTTGCATACGATTCCATAGCTCGTATAGTGAATAAGTATAATCCCATTTTTGAAGCTTCCAGCTTTTCATGAATGGTCTTTTGGCCCATCTTATGAGATATAATGCAGAGATAACCTTTATCCAGTTCAGTAACTGTTTCAAGATGGTACCCATTACGGTGTACATCTTTATAGCTAAGTAGATTTTTGCTTGATCTATCACTTAATAATGCATCTTCAAGATGCAAAACAGTGCTATTTGGCAAAATAATTGTGGCATTCCCATAGCCATCTATAATATTAGCAGGACTAGATATGGTATTGACATTTGCCTTGCACAATGTCACACTTGAGAAAAAGTCTTTGCTACATAAAATAGTATGTGTCATATCACTATCAAGCAAACATACATGTTCCTTTTTCTCAGCAATTCTCATTTGCACTTATGTTTGACAATTTCAGGTGTCAAATGGAAAAAACATAAATTAGTAATATGATCAAAATTTACTCAATAAGTAGAGAATAAAATTCATAACTTTATTGATAATCATATTCAAATCTTCCTTAGGAACATAGTCACCTAAGGGTGAATACATATAAAAGCATAAGGAAATATAAAATTTCTAAGTCTGGGCTCTTTTCCACCATTCTGGTGACTTGTAATGATCCCCAAGGAAATCAGAGACTTCATAACCTTTTGCTTTGAAGACATCAGCAGACTTTTCACTGGTCAAAGTAGCATTGACTTCAATATCAGTCAAAGTTTTGTCATTTTCAATGGCATGGGTCTCAGGACGTTTGCCTTGTCCCTGTTGAGATGCCTTATATAAATCAGCCAAGTGTCTTGTCGTACGACTGGCACGTGCCCAGTGTCCAGTCATCCCACAACGGTTGCAAGCGCCATCATTTTTGCGATTTTGGTTACTATTACCATGCTTCTTCATAGGCTGCTTCCCTTTGAAGTTATTTTGGGGAGCATTGTGGATGGGCTTTTCACCACCCTTCTTGGGATAATTCCCACGCCTATGCTCACGGCCTCTAGGACGGTTCTTATTCACAGTGGCATTTGCTTCAGGAAGTGCTTCAGGAAGTGCCTTAGGAATTCATGTGGATGGGCTTTTCACCACCCTTCTTGGGATAATTCCCACGCCTATGCTCACGGCCTCTAGGACGGTTCTTATTCACAGTGGCATTTGCTTCAGGAAGTGCCTTAGAACCAGCAGGCCTTAGCTCATGGTTTTTGAGCAGCAATTCATTTGTTTGTTCAGCTGTCAACATGACAGCGATCAATTCTGAGTACGTCTTGAATTGATGTTGTCGATATTGTTGCTGCAGTACAATATTAGAAGCATGGAATGTAGAGAATGTCTTCTCCAGGAGATCAATCTCGGTGAGTTTAACACCACAGAGTTCAAACCTTGACACAATGTAAAAAAGAGCCGAGTTGTACTCGGAGACAGACTTGAAGTCTTGCAACCTTAGATTCTGCCAATCAAACTGAGCTCGAGGGAGGATAACAGTCTTGGTATGATCATACCTGTCTCTCAACCTCGTCCACAAGGTGGAAGGATCACGAACAGATAAATATTGAGTATTCAAGCTATCATTGAGATGACGACGAATGAATATTAAGGCATTCGCCTTTTCTTTGTCATCAGCTTTTCCATTTTCAATAATAGTCTCAGCCAGACCTTGTCCTTGAAGGTGCAATTCGATGCCGAGGCACCAGGACATGTAGTTACTTCCAGTAACATCCAAGATTTGGAATTTGGGCTTCTCGATATTTGCCATACTCCTATATGAAATAATTCAAAAGAATTAGTATTAGAGGTTGTACTAAAATCACACCAGGTAAATTCCCAAGAAAGATGGAGGAGTCACAAACGGTCTCACTTAAAATCCATCTCCTTAAACAGAATTTGCCTAGACATGTAACTTTAGTAAAACAAATACCAAATTAACAACTTCAGGTGTCAATAATATTATGTGACAACTTCTGGTGTCAACAATAATCAAAGTGGCAATTTAAAAATAATTCCAATCTTAGGATGACAACTTCTGGTGTCAATAATTTCCTCAGCATGACAACTTCTAATGTCAAGATAATAATTTGATATGACAACTTCTGGTGTCAATCATTTTCAACATGACAACTTCTGGTGTCAAGATAATAATTTGATATGACAACTTCTGGTGTCAAGATAATAATTTCATATGGCAACTTCAGGTGCCAATTAAATTGAAAAATAAAATAAAGGAGTAGAAGTAGAAGATAATTTAAACAAAATAAAAATTGAAATTCAAAAAATATAAGATCTAACCTGAACAGAATATCAAAGCAGCTAGAGCTCTCGTGCTGATAACGTGTTATAAAACTAACGAAGAACACCAAGAACAATAGAGAGAAAAGAGAGAGAATTTCTATTATTCAGAGAGAGGAGAATACAGAAATCTGAAGTGTGTGTAAAATGGCCTAGGAGACTCCCTTTATATAGTGGAGTAGATCCCCTTTACATTTAATGCTAATATACTTTACTTGCAAGCAAAGTAAAACCTAACGGTGTAGGATGCTCCAGGAACCTTCCAGGTAATCTCCTTGTAATCTTCCTTGATTCTCTCATTAATGCTTGATTCTCTCTAAAAATCCAAATGGACCTAAGTGGTGGGAAGTCCAAAACGTTAATCATCATCACGTTCATAACAATTTTATAATTTTTTTTATATATACAATAATGAAGTTTTAGATTTGAGTGGGGTCAATTGACCCCACTCTCCCTAAGGTGGCTACGCCCCTAAGCTCAACATACCGCCCCTGGTTAAAGTACATAATTGGTCCCTCAAGTGATGCGACTATAGCAAATTGGTCCCCCAAGTGAAGAAATATGTAATTTAGTCCCTCAAGTCGAGTTAACCGAGCAATCAAGTAATTTACGTTAGTTTCCGTCCAATGTGCCGTTAAACGTCCGATGTGGCAATGACGCCGTCAACTATGCTGACGTGTCAACTGCCACGTCATACATTTCGATTAAAAATTTTAAAAAAAATTTTTTTTCAAAAAATTTGGGTGAGGGACCTAATTGCTGAATTAACTCAACTTCAGGGACTCAATTGCTCACTAAGTTCATTTCAGGGACCAATTTGCACATTTGCCCCTAATTTTTTGTTTTTCTAATAAAATAAAAAAATCAATTTTTTCTGTTTTTTTTTAAAAAGGAACCATTTTTTTTCTTTTTTAAAGAAGAAAATGATTTTTTTTTAAAATTTTGATACTATCTCTTTTAATTTTGTGAAAAAGATGACAAATATTTTAGCCCATAATATTGTCAAATCTTAGTATATATTGGGCGACCAAAGGGTGTGGTTGGATTATTTACCATCTCATATTTGTAATTCAACTCCTTGATTAATGAAAAAGTAGCATGTTTAAACTTAATATATATATATATATATATTATATATAATAAATCAAACAAATCAAATTATTTTTTAAATTGTAGTTGTTTTATAAATTAACTATTATTAAGTAAATCAATATGAAATTGACTGATTAAAACAAGAAACAGTCAGGAAAGAGAAACTTGATATAAATGATTAGTATATACTAAATATTGCCAATTACATCATTTATAAATCTATTGTTGTTCCTATTTAAAATATTAATCATATTCACCACAAGTTTTGGAAAAGAAGAAAATTATTTAAGAAAACTGAAAAAAAAAAAAGAAAAATGAATTTTTTTTATTCAAAAAAACCAAAAATTAGGGGCAAATATGCAAATAGGTCCCTGAAGTGAACTTAAGTGAGCAATTGAGCCCCTAAAGTGGAGTTAATTGAGCAATTAGGCCCCTAACTCATTTTTTTAAAAATAATTATATATTTTTTTAATCAAAAAGTGTGACGTGGCAATTGACACGTCAGCATAGTGGACGGCGTCACTGCCACGTAGGACATTTAACGGCAGATTGGACGGAAATTACTTGATTGCTCGTTTAACTCGACTTGAGGGACTAAATTACATATTTCTTCACTTGGGGGACCAATTTACTTTAGTCGCACCACTTGAGGGACCAATTTTGTACTTTAACCTACCGCCCCTAAAATCCATCGCTTTTGTTTTGTATTTTCAAATAAGTAGAAATCGAACCTAAAAATATGTGCCTCTCTCACACAATCCATGATTAAATTAACTGGATTGCTAAATACCGCCCCATTTTTGCTATTCACCGCCCCATTTTTTACGCTTTTTTACGCTTTTGCCCTTTGCTTTATTTTCTAATCTTGAAACTATCACGAACGTAGAATACCGTTAACGTGTTGTATTTTGATGACGATTTAAGAAAAATGAACGATAACGTGCCGTATTTTGATGATGATTTCAGAAAAATGCAATTTTTGACGAAATTTAGGACTGATGACCCGTGCCGTCCCAAGAGGGCGGCTTCACCATGAAAAGGTCGCCCCACTGGGGCGGCTTCACCATGAAAAGGCCGCCCCACTGGAGCGGCTTCACCATGAAGAGGCCGCCCCATTGGGGCGGCTTAGCCAGGGCAGGCCGCCCCGGTGGGGCGGCTCGGCTATTTTTTTTTTAAAAAATAATTATTATTTAAAAAAAATTTGGTCTAGCCGCCCCAGTGGGGAGGCTCCGCCGTGGTTAAGCCTCCCTAGTGGGGAGGCTCCGCCGTGGCTGAGCCATCCTAGTGGGGAGGCTCAGTGTAAAAGTGTAAAAAGTGCAAAGGGTAAAGGGCAAAAGTGTAAAAAATGGGGCGGGATTTAGCAAAACTAGGGCGGTATTTAGCAACCCCCTTAAATTAATTAGTTTTGACAACCGTTGCTGAATTTCGTTTTATATCCGTTAAGTTCTCGGTATATACCATTTCATATTCCCTTGAACAATTGTTAATATCTAATTCAAATTAGACGATAGATCACATGGAGGATCTAAATGAGTTGAAATAAAATGTTTAGGGCTTATGTGATTGCAATGAACATATATTTATGTACCCAAACGAATCATATACATTTATATTTTTTTTGGCATCCTCTGTAATATACATCTATATTTAATTAGGGCTAAAATCTTATAAAAACCTTTGTAAGTTTTATCAATTTAGGTCTGATCATTCTAATTGTTGACATTTCGGACCTAAAGCTATGCAAGGATGCGGAAATAAGACCTTAAGGAATCCTTCTAATTGAAAATTCTCAAAATTTTTATTTAATTAAACAGAAGAGCGTTAAACCTTTCATTAAAGCTATACAAATGACCAATGAGCTCCCACCATGATCTAATGGCAGGAAGTGGTGATGAAGGTTGTGGTGCATACATTGTGGCACTGATTAAGAGGACACATATGCTTCAAGTCCAAGAGAGCAATTTTGGTATTGTAGTTGGTGGGGTAAAGGAAGTTCAAAGGGTATTGTACTTGGTGAGTATGTTAACATATTTTTAACGCATAAAATGCTCAGCATTGTATTTAATGCATAATTTCCCATCCCCTTTAGGCCTGATTTACTTTCCCTGCACAAATTTTTTTTTACCGGACCTTGCATAGGTTTAGACCCAAAATGTTTCAATATATTTAAATTATGCTACCTTAGTAGCAATATATATATACTATATATTATTTTTGTCCCCTATGAAATTTACTTACAAACCCTTTCAACTTTTAACTTGGAACAACCGTATCGTCCCATTTTTGTCTTTTCTCAAATGCCTTATTACTTTAAAATCCTTCTAATCTTAACCATTTTTCTAAAAATACAATGTCTTTTTATGTAATTTTAGAATCTAACTTTAATTAATAGTGTTCCCACCATTTTAAATGCATGATTAATGGTGTTTCCACATTTTTAAACTCCATATATGCTAATCTATTGACTATTGGGCTTTATGAGGATTCTGTAATTTTATATGTTGTTCAAGGCTTTTTCCTTCTTCAACCCATTTTTCCAGTCCATTTTCATTGGGTCTGTTTATGGTTTGCACACAAATATTCAGTTTACATTTAGTACGACCTCTATGATGTATTCTTTGATGATTGAGTGTGTTGGGTTATTAGAGTAAATTGCATTTTTTGAAATTATGAACATACTAAGTGCGCTTTTTATAGACCATATTAATTGTTTTTCAAGACGGTGCTTGCCGAAAGTTCCTTTCAACTTTTCACCTGGGACAACCTTTTCGTCCCGTTTGGTCTTTTCTCCATTTACTAATTACTAATCCTTATGTTCTATATGGTTTGTGTTGGATTGTGAAAGTAAATTTCAGTTGTTGTTGACTATTTTTTAGATGATTAAGTATGTTCATACACATTAGTGTGTTTTAATGGACCGTTTTAAATGTCAAGGACAAATGATCCTTTCTACACTTGCCTATCTTTTTGGGTTTTTTTTTTTTTAATTAGAAGAGTTATAGTTGTTTTGCTAAAGACCTATTTTTATTCTATACTCATCTAACTCCATTAATAGTGTGAAAAATATTAACATGTATTGAACTGTTTAGAATGAATGCAAGCACTTTTTCTTTTTGCACAAAAATGCAAGCACTTTTAAACATATTTTATTTCACTTTAAAAAAAAAACAAGAAAATGACTGAATAGATTTACAATGTCTCATATCTTACTTTCTGAAATTGTTTATAAAACAGATGCATCAAATAAACAAAAATATCTCACATAAAAGCATGCCTGTAGTGCAAGCGAAGGCTATCCCTCTTGTTATTATTATTATTATTATTATTATTATTATTATTATTATTATTATTATTATTATTATATATTCCATATTATTTTTGTAGCAAGTGAAATTACTTAACTGTCCTTCCAACTTTTAATCTGGTGAGACCTCATTGCCCCGTTTTAGTAATTTTTTACAAACCATTAATTAACACTTAATTAAAAAAAGTTATAAAACCAAACCATAAACTCGAAATAAAATCAACTCTTCAGATATTCATTGTTGTTATTCCATTTTTTGAGAACCGTTTTAGTTCATTGGGAATAATTCATAATAAAATCTTCCAGAATTCATTCTTGAAATCTAATTACAGAACAGGACGTTTCATTCCTTTAACTATTCAATACCCATCCACTCTCATCTTATCTTTAATATAGCAATTCTTTCTCTTGATTTTAATTAACATACTTTTTTTAAAGAGAAACAAAATTTAAATTTACTGCTTTCACTATTTTGTTGAAATACATTTTATTTAAGTTGGATTGTATGTGATTGTGTAGACACCCGTTTTTGTCCTATATCCTTTCATTTGGGTCGAGTTAGCATTAGGGTCATTCAGGGGCATTTTGGTCATTTTCACATATAGGGGGCATTTTGGTCATTTTTGCATTTAGGGGGTGTTTTGGTCATTCTTAATCTACTTTTAATTTATATTAGCTTGTTCATTTTAGTCATCTAGATTGCATTTGAAAAACCAAAAAATCTTAATATGCACCTTGGCATTTTTGCATATTTTCATTTAGTAATATTTGTTGCATCTTCATTTAGCTTAGTATTGTTGCATTTTAATCATATAGTTTAAGCTCAATTAGTTCATTGATTAATTAACCCTTTAGCAATCAGTTAGTCATTGCATGAGTTGGATTTGCATTTTTATGTGCTTTTTCATTTCATGGCATAATAGTAAAACAATGATAAATAAAATAAAACACCAAAAATAGAAATTAGAAAATCACAATAAAGAAAAAGAGCATTTATTTATTCATTTTGCATTTACATTTTTCTTTTCCTTTCCTACTTTACAAAAATACAAAAAAGAGTCACAAAGTAGCTCTTTCTCTTGGCTTGTGTCACTTATACTCCACCATCTAGATTGCAATTTCCCTGATTAGCTCTGCAAAATGAAGACGCATGGAAATAAATGAGGTTCAAATTTATAATGGTGCCATGAGATAAGTATGGTGCAAAGAGGTCAGACATTCCATCATCTATTGAAATAGGAGACAGAGGCTACGGAATACACCCTTAAGCCCAACAAATTCATTTGGCAACCAATCAAAACAGAATTATAGTGCAGCAAGCGATGCCAAAAGCTTCACAACGACGGCAACATTAGCAAGGAAAATGGGAACCAAACAGCAAGTAAGGAGGGAAGGACAGATATCAAGGAGAGATATACGCATGGAGAGGCAGCAAGTAATTGATATAAAATCAGCAAGCAAGTTGAATGAAGAAGCACACTTATGGTTAAATTTTTTAGTCAATCCCAAGCAACTAAGCGTGCAATTTCAGCATACAACTTGCTATGCTTGCAACTCAAACTCAAAGACCATGGCAAGACAGGTTCAAATGCAAAAACAGAAACAAGTCGAAACAGAGAAATCATAGGCTTGTCATTTCCTTTTCCAGCAAGCATACAAAGGCATTCAAATCAAATCACCATCACATTTTTGCAATTCAATCTAGTAGTTAAGTTTTAAGTTAAATTACAGGCATGATATCATAGCATTTCACATGCACAAAGCATCTAGGCATCTCATTACATTTTCATTCATCAAAATCTAAAAAGAAAAAAAATAGAGCATATAGATAGCATTTTCAATCACACATCCATCAAGCTTATTGTTGTAGTAATGTAGGATCATAGTCAGAGCATGCTCAATCACTTCAGGTCGCATTGCACTCACTCCTTCTCGACACGAGCATTTTGCAGCATCCTTAACCAGCATCTTTACAGCATACATAATCATATTCCGCATATAAACATGCACCAAAATACCAAAAACAGAGCATACACTACCAGAAAATCAAGCAACAGTATCGGGAAATTTTTCTGTTACAAAAATTCTGTCACAAAAATGAGTAATAGTCAAAGATTTGTAACTGAATTGTTACAAAACTAATGAGATAGGATTTTCAGATATGTTGTAACAGTATCTGTGACTTATTTTGTTACAAAAATGTAACGGGGTACATATCTGTTACAATTCTGTAACAATAATTCATTGGGCGGGATATAACTATGTGGCGCCAAATTTTGTAACAAAAATACTTTAACGAGTTTTGTTACAAATTAGTTGTCACAAAGATAGTAACAAAGTTATAACAAAATATATTTTCGGGCAAATTTGGTCAACAAAAATATTGTAACAGTATTTTTGTAACAGATTTTTAAGTTAAAATCTGTAACAATTTTCATCTAGTAACAGAATTAGTAACCGAGTTGTAACAAATATTTTAGAGAAAAAAGATTCTGAAATGAAAATTGGCGCCATTTTTTTTGGGGAAAAAAATCAAAATTACATGGTAGTATATTTAGTAACATAGTTGTGACAGAAATTCTGTTACAACTCGTGGGGTATATAATGATTCTAGGTTTTTATTTTCGCTTGCCTTCTTCTATTTTACACTTTCTTCTCTTACTGTCGGCTCTTAGAAAACAAATTGGGGCTGCCGTTCGCCTAACCACCCGAAGCCCCCACATCGCTCCTCCGGAGAGTGGATCTCCTCACTCGGCACCAACAATCTCACCGGTGACTTCCGCTTCGCCTCCCGCACCAGTTGCTCCTTCTCCTTCAGATCTTGAAGAAGGAAAGTCACCGGCGAGTTCTCCCGCTCCGTCGCCAGATGCGAGCGATATCAACCACAGCAACATCAATGCCGATGGAAGCGAAGAGTATGTTGGTGGTGGCGGAGGAATGAGCGGTGGGAAGAAGGCTGGAATCGTGGTGGCTGTGCTGGTGGTGGTGTGTTTGGTTGGCCTCGGCGGCTTGGTTTACAAGAAGAGACAAGATAATATCAGGAGGACTCAGTACGGATACGCAGCTAGGAGGGAAATTATGTGAAGAATATGAAGAAGACAAGTTCGAGATAATACAGATTTTAAAAAGGATTAGAAGAGGTTATATTGAAATTTGTCTCTTGCATTTGATTTATATAATTATTTTAGATGATAACGATTGAAAAATTTATATTATTTTGTGATCCTTTACAAGAAATCAAGGAAGCCCAAATATCCAAAACCCCAAAATCGAAAGCTACATTCAGGTACCTAGTTCAATTTTATTTTTTATGTGGTCTTTTTTCAATTTTTTTCTTTGGCTTTTAAATCTCCTTTTGTTTCCTTAGTTCAATTTTCTATTAATTAATTTATGCCTTTGGGTTCTTTTTTAGCAGGTTTAGGGATTCAAAAAACCTAATGAAATTGCTGTAAGGTCTTGAGTAATGGGTCTGTTATTTCATTTGTGATAATTTGCTTGCAATTTCTGATTAT
The DNA here is from genome assembly GCA_001974805.1 of Corchorus capsularis. NCBI lineage: Eukaryota > Viridiplantae > Streptophyta > Magnoliopsida > Malvales > Malvaceae > Corchorus > Corchorus capsularis. The sequence continues at coordinate 29,350 of AWWV01011546.1, forward strand.
TTCGACTCAATAGCTAGTTGAAAATTTTGCTTAATGAATGATTGATTTAATGATTCAAAATAGATGTCTTATGTATTCATCTCACTTCACTTGTTTTTGTTGTTTTCCCACCTTCTTATGGTATCATTGTATTCAAAAGGATTTAAAGGAAAACGACAAGCTACTTAAGGTGCCTCTTGTTACTCCATTTTCTGTAGTGAACAAATTAGCAAGGTATGAATTTTTGTTTTATTTTCCCCAATATTTCATATTCATTTGGATTGCAGTTCTTATAGGGAATGTGACTATCCTCGTATACAAGTGAAATCTCATTCTTTCATATAGTTTTAGCCTTGTCTTTTGGTCTTTTTGTCCTAAACCTTAATTCTATATGAGAGGAGCATCTTTGTTCTATAGTTGTGATCCTCCTTTTCATGTATTTGATTGATTAGCAGTTGTTACCTAGTTGTAAAATAGAATTTCTACCAGCATCTGCAACATTTCTTATAATTTCCAGCACTTTTCAAATTTGCAGATATGTACAAGGGATCATACAATGATAGCCTTGGACCTTGAGATTTTTCTGTTACATCTTCAGATAATCATTCTAGAATTATTTTAGTTATGGTAATTTTTTTTTACTTTGATGATCTAACAGAAAGAAACCAAAGCACTTCTGAAACTGATGGATACAAAAGGACTGACCATCTTTCATGTGAAAAGCTATTTGCAGGTACTAATGCAATTTAAAGATTTTTGGGTGTTAATTCTGTTAAGTTGGCTCATAAATCATTGTTCAGAAAAAAAAAATGCTAATATATGCAAAATTTGATTCCTTTTGATTTTTATCATGTTGAAATATAGTATTGAAAAATACATGCCAAACTTTGCTGAAGGTGAATCTTAATTGTTATTATGAATGCTTTTTGTTTTGGGATAATTTTGAATTTTGAGTATAAATGTACTTTTACACTGATGCTTTGGACCTATGCCTTGCCCTTCAAAAGGCCACTCTAATTATACATTATTAGCCATTAGGTCCCTGCAACATAGTTTTCTTGGCCTAATCTCTTTTCTTGTGAGCAAACTTTTCAGAATCCGATACTGTGTTTACTTTGATTCCAATTATCTATTCTATGCCTGCCCATGGGTACATTTAGACTTGACTTGTTATATTTAATTTCATGGCAACCTATTTAGGCTTTTTTCTGTGGGAAGGCTAATGGGCTAATAGTTGTAAGGCACTAAAAGTACTTATATAGAATATATCATGAAGGAGCCAAATGCACTGCCTTGACACTTGTCATTGAATTTTCCTTGATAGCTAAAAACTTGCGTGTCTTTGGCTCTTACCATTAATCTATTATTACTCTTTTTGGCATTCATTATTCTATTACTCTAATTTCTTAAAATTGTAAGAACACTTTGCAAATTTTTTGAGTAGAAAATTGCTTGATAATTGAGAGGTGTGAGTAGGAAATTTTTTGAGTTTGAAACTTGAAACAAATGATCTTTATATATTTAAATAAACAAATAGAGTATATAATTATAGGCTTAGAGTTAAGAAACAAAAAGCCAAGTACATTCATTAGTAGGCCAAGAAGGTTTTTCTTGTCAAATCTTGCCAATGATGTGGGTTTCATCTTATAAATCCTCTTATAATTGCTTAAGCTTTGACAATGTATGTTGTGGTTTCATTGTCCTTGGTTGATTGCCAAACTCATCCTAATTTTTAATAATATAATAATTTCATGATTTTGCTATGTTTTATAAATGAACCACGATGGTAGTAGTTTTTGTTAAAGTGATGATGCATATCTTAATTGCCTTCATTTTACCCTTTTCTTTTACAGCTCATGAATCACAAAGCAAGCAAGTAATGCTTTTCCTGACAAGCATTAAATGGAGATATGAGCGGTGTGTATTTGCTGTGAAATATACAGTCTTCAACTTTTAGCAAGTCCTTTTTTTTTCCATTTTCTTTTCAATTATTGCTAGTTCTTGTATAAGTTAATAATTTGTGACTTACAACATATAATATTGTAGAATGTTAGAAGTTAATAGAAATTGTTATTATTTCTCGATTGATGAAATAAGGAATCAAATTTCTTTTTAAATATATTTTTTTCTATTATTATCATGTATTATTTTGTAGCAAAAGTTGTGTCATATAACATATGTTGTAACAGTTTTTGTAACGGACAGAAGAAAGGAAAACCCCACTTTATTACAAAGTTGTTACAGATTTTTTATAACAAAATTGTAACAATTTTTTCTTGTTTATAACGGATTAAAACAACGAGCAGCTGCCCGAGTTGTTGAAAAGTAGTCACAGATTTTATTGTATCAGTAACAGAAATACTGTTACTAACTTGTAACAGATCAGTAAAAATTGTCACAGAACTGAAATTAGTAACGAGGGTATCAGTGTCAACAAAATTCTGTGACAATTCTGTTACAAATGGCTTTTAGCAACGGATTTCAAGCTTCTGTAACGGAATTTCTCCGTGACTGTTGCTTGATTTTCTGGAAGTGATAATCCTTTGCATTAAAGTACCAAAAAATAGAGCATTGACATCATGCATTGCATCCTTCAAGACAATAAAAATGAAACAACAAAAACAGAGCATTTCATAGAGCATTTGGCATACGACATACACATGCATTTTGTAGATCAAGCTAATGCACTACACTCACATTTCCAGCACATTAAACACTTCAATCACCCTCACATAAAAGCATGTACACCTTCAATTTGACACATACAGCCAACTCCATGAGCATCCATACTTTAACATTCAATCATTAGGATTGGTCATATTGCATTTAGTTTCATTCATTTTCATATACAATTACTTCGCACATACCACCAAGCATACATTTTTCAAGGTCCAGTGAGCATTTTTAGTCCTAAAACAATCCAACAACGCAGAACACAGTCAAAATTTGTAATCTCGGTTCAGGAGAACTTCATCAATGGAAAATCATTATCGTCGTCATTAATTCAAAAGAAGAGCGAGGCAATTGCCAAATACCACAACAGCAGGAAATTTAACTCTAAAGGCAGAATAAAGCTCATGGATTTGAAACAAATAGGATACAGAGTGTGAGGGGAGTTAGACAGAAAAGATTACTTGCCACGTTGTCAGGCTGCAACTGGTCCAAGTCAGCAAGAGCACTTGCAAGAAGACACGCACAAATGAGAAACAAATCAAAGCTCACAAAAGGATAAATACAGGGAATGATCACATGTAGCACACACTCACTCTTAACTCTCACTGCCAGCACCAAATCGAAGGAGACAAAAAAATGAAAGAATGAGGGTGCAAACAAAATGTCCTTCACACGGTTTTATCCCGTGAATTGCAACCTGCAAATAAAGACAAAAAATCAGAAAATTGGGGAACATGGCTGGAAATAAAAAGGGAGACTTGGCCTATATATATGGACTTTTGACAGAGAATAAAAAAAAGTTGGAGAAAAACAGAGGGGCGAGGGTTTTAGAGTTAGGAAAGGGAGAGTGAGTTTTGGGGAGCGTTTTCAAGAGAGAGAACAGGAGGTTTTGGAGGCTAACAAAATCGAGGTTTCTAGAAGTAATTTTGGTTGAAGGAGAAAGCAATTGGTTTCTTTTTTGAAAATAGTTCAGGGGGTTTCAAGGGAAAAGGGTAAAGTTGTTCAAATAAATCGCAGGCTTTCCAGTTGGAAGTTCGTTTAAAGCTAATATTTCAGTATTGAGGTTTTCTAGTTCCAAAGGATTGTTTCGATGATTTGAAACGGTGAAAATGGAGACGATGAGGTGAAGAATAACATACCTCGGTTTGAAGTTCATCGGACGGCCAGATCCGGTAGATCTGAGGTTGAAAGTAGCTTCGGTTTAGGCACGTTTGAGGCTGTTGGAGGCCGTTTAGAGCAAAGTCGACGGCGGCGCTGTATTCAGGGGGCTGAGGCGAGGCGAGCTGTAATTTTCCGAGGCCATCCGGCGCTCCGGCGAAGGTCCAGGCGGCGGCGCCACCCTTGCAGAAGATTTCCGCGGGCTGTTTAGGCGGCAGCGGCACTTTAGTTAAAAATTAGGTTAAAATGTTAGGGATAAGTTGATATTTATAGTCCTCCTTAGTTTCGGGTCTAATTCTAATTGCATGCGTCACATTTATTTTTCATTTAGCTGAGTCCCTGCGTTATTTCAGTTTGGTCTGCTAGGTTTTAATTTGGTTCAATTTGGGGGTCTTTCATTTAAATTAATAAAATTTTAATATTATTTAGGTTAAAATGAAAAAAGAATTAGAAAGATTTTCGACCTTGGTTAGATAACATAAATAGATCTATATAATGGGTTAATTTTGAAATTGAAAATAAGTATTATTTAGGAATTAGTATGCTAAGCAACTTGAATTGAATAAAGCTAGGGAAGTTTGGGGTTTAGTAATTAAAAATGAGCCTTTAACCTAGAAATGAAATAATCAATTAGGGTTTGTTTAAGTCTTTTAATTTGGATTAAGCCTTGGGAGTTCTAGCATTTAGATCTTTTCCACTTGTTAATTAGAAAGTAGGAATTTGGATTGGAATAAAGAGTGCTTTAGGTTTTCCTTTGGGCTTTTCAAATAGTTGTGGGTTACGTTTAATTGTTTTTTTCTTGTTGTTGAAATTTTAGCTGGGCCTTATTTCTTTCATTTGGGCTTTTTGAGTTTGGGCTTGCAACTAAATGGGCTACACGTGCATCCATGTTTAACTTCTTTAAATGTTGGTGATATCCTGTTCATTTGGCTGAAAATAAATGGATTCCGAGGATGGAATAACCGGTTGGAATGTTGACAGCATTGTCCGTTTTAACCCGGATTTCCTAGGCTTGAGATATTCGTTTGGGGGTCTTACCAATCAAGTGGAAGGTGCCCAAACGATGTCTCTCGTATAACCACTTGGTAAAACATTTGCATTTAACCGGAATTTCATGCATCATATGCATCCATGCATCAAGGGCAAATCAGTAATCAAGCAAAAAATGATAGCAAAAGAAGCAAAAAGGAAAGCAAAAGGATTAATGAAGTAATTAGTCAATCAGTAATTAAGAGTCAAACTGAAAAGATAGAAAAAAAATAGTAATCAGTCAATTGGTAATTAAGAGGAAATAAAAGGATTAATTAGTAAATTGATAACTAAGAGAGGAAGCAAAAGTAGCAATCAGTGATTAAGGGTCAAAGTAAAAGGGTAAGTCGGTAATTGAGAGTCAAGGTAAGAGGATTAATCAGTGAATTGAGAATTAAGAGGAGAAGTAAAAGAGGTAAAATAGTAATCAGTAAAGAGTAAAAGGTGATCAGTGATTCAAAGAGTAAAATGGTAAAATGGTAATTAAATTCAAGAGAGTAAAATAGTAATTAGTAAAGAGAAAAAGAGTAAAGAGTAAAGAGTAATCAGTAAAGAGTAAAATGGTAAAAAGTAAAGAGTAATCAGTAAAGAGTAAAATGGTAAAAAGTAAAGAGTAATCAGTAAAGAGGAAAATGGTAAAGAGTATAGAGTAATCAGTAAAGAGAAAAGAATAAAGAGTATAGAGTAATCAGTAAAGAGAAAAATGGTAAAATGGTAATTAAATTCAAGAGAGTAAAATAGTAATTAGAAAAGAGTAAAGAGTAATCAGTAAAGGGTAAAATGGTAAAAAGTAAAGAGTAATCAGTAAAGAGTAAAATGGTAAAAGGTAAAGAGTAATCAGTAAAGAGGAAAATGGTAAACAGTATATAGTAATCAGTAAAGAGAAAAGTGTAAAGAGTATAGAGTAATCAGTAAAGAGAAAAGAGTAAAGAGTAAAGAGTAAAGAGTAATCAGTAAAGAGAAAAATGGTAAAATGGTAATTAAATTCAAGAGAGTAAAATAGTAAAGAGTTAAAAGTAAAGAGTAATCAGTAAAGAGAAAAATGGTAAAATGGTAATTAAATTCAAGAGAGTAAAATAGTAATTAGTAAAGAGTAAAGAGTAATCAGTAAAGGGTAAAATGGTAAAAAAGTAAAGAGTAATCAGTAAAAAGCAAAATGGTAAAGAGTAAATAGTAATTAGTAAAGTGAAAATGGCAATCAGTAGAAAAGAATAAAAATGGTATTCAGTAAAAAGAGTAAAAATGACATTAAGTAAAAAAGGTAAAAATGATAAAAGTAGCAAAAGTAAAAATGGTAATCAGTAAAAAGAGGATAATTAGTAAAAATGACAATTAATAAAGAAGAATAGGTTAGTTAGTAATTTAGTTAGTATAAAAGAGTCAAATGGCATGAATATACTTAAAGATAGAAAACCACCTAATATGGAAACCCACAGTTAAGTTTAGATTAGTTAGTGCCGTCTTTTGACGGGCGTCGTGGGGGTGCTAATCCTTCCCCACGCGTATCCGACTCCCGAACCTTTAGGACTCTGGTTAGAAGACCGTTTATTAGGCTTAGTGTTACCTTCGCCAAGCTTAGGTTAACATCAGGCTTAATAATCTGATAGGTGGCTAATCACACCTAGGTAAAAAAAGATTAGTGGCGACTCCCCTTAGTTTTTTTAGTTTTTATAGTCGTTAAACGGTAGGGTTCGGACCCCGGACCCTGACGTTGCGACAGATTGGAGTTTGATTATTGTTATTAGACTATTTGCATTTTATATTGAGTGAAGAATTGCAGTACAAATCGAAGTGAATTTTTTTATTTATTTCCAAATTGGATAAAATGATATAATTTGGCTTTTTTTAAAGTCTAAGAATTGGAGTTAGCTTTCTTATGGTGTAGTAAGGAATTCTCCTTAATATGCTGACATCATAGCTAAATTTTAAACTCTTCAATTTCCATTACAGATTTATACGTTACAAAAAAAAAATGCAAAGCCACAAAAGAAAGACTTTCACCTTATGTGTTTATTTTACAGTTTTAAATATTTCAGTTTATTTAATTCTGTAAGAATAGTTATTGCTAAATCGTACAGTATAATAATAAAAAAACAAATATTCAAAGCAGATTTTGTATCAATTCAAAGCATTGAGCTGTGAGTTATGCTATATATAACTATATGTGTTTATCAATTTGGAATAAATACGGATAGTTTTAACAATGTTTATTTTGCATTGTTAGAAAATGTCGAAATAAATTTACAATAAAGAATGAATTTTTGCTTTGACAAATACCAATGCTTTTTGTCCGTATTGCTGAACTTATTAACTTTAATATACTACTACTATTTGAGGTTAACCTGCTCCTTATTGCCAATATCAAACTACAATAGCTCATATGGAACCAACTTTTATTTTTAACATAGAATCAAGTTCATCCTAAAACTTCCTCTTTAAATTTTACTCACTATAGAGCATAACTCACATCAATCAATTTATATTGCATTAAAAATTTGGTACTCAACTTTTCTTACTCCTTTACATTGCCAAACGTTTCATACTCCTTAACAACACTAAACTAAACCAAAATTAAGGTAATTCATATAAAAGCAACTTTTTAACAATTCAAATTTCAAAACGCTCGACGCGTCAGCGCGAGCTACCCTCTCATATGTATTTAAAGCCTTCCCTGTTTTGTTGAATGAAATTTTATTTTTTTAAGGTATTGTCTAAAACATTTGAAGATTATTTAATGATGATCATTATATGGGTTTTTCTTGCAAACGTCATTGTCATCATTATCAATATTAACTTTTGCTAATCATTATATGGATTTTTTCATTTTGGTATTAGTTTGCTTTCTCCTCTTTTTTTTTTTTTTGCTTTTTTTTTCTATTTACTTAATTCTAGATACTAAATTTCCCTGTAAGTTTATTACTAAAAATTAAAAAGGGCCTTTGGTATAAAAAGGATTGTCCATAGCATAAAGGGATTGTTTATCTTCTCTTGTTGTTTGGATGATGACAAATGAAAACAGGAGAAAAAATAGTTATATACGTGTGATATATATGTACCCTTAAGAAAAGTATTTTAATCAAAGTTGTAGTATGACTTTGATTAAATAAAAAATTTCTATGGTTTTCATTGTTAATTATAATAAATTGCAGAAAATTTATTTGATCACCTACCCTGTTTTTGGCCTAGCCCTCCCCATGCAATAACATCGAGGAGAAATCCAAGCACATTCAGGACCCAGATTGGTCTAACAAAATTAGGCTTGACTATGAGATGTAAAATTAATCAGAAGACAATTTGATTCATTTCGAAAGTTTTTATTTATTTTATTTATTTATATAAATTACAATATTATTGATCAATAAGTGCAAAACATTGAAATGGTTAGATTATACGGAGTTTCAAAAGATTATCTACATTAGTAGCAAAAAAGATTATCTACATTAATAAATCATAATTTTCTTATGATTCATGATCTCTGACGTTTGATTTTGCTAGTTATTTTTTTCTTTATAAAAATTTATATACTACCCATGTCCGAAATTAATTGTTCACTTTGGGTCAAAATGTCTATAACTTTGACCATAAACAATATATAAAATTAAGTTTTAAAAAATATGTTTTGGTTAAATTAAGTTTTTAGTTTTTTAAAACATATATTTTTAATAATTTTGATTATATACAATTTTTTATAGTTTATTTATGGTCAAGGTTATAGGTCTTTTGAGACAAAATAAACAGTTAATTTGGGATAGAGGGAATATATATTTTGTTTTGGTGACTAAACAAATTTATATGCAAGTTTCTTTTAATACTATTAAATTCATGTTAATATTACTTTTTTTTTGAAAAATAGAATTCAATAGATCGAAGAAAAAAAAGGGGTACATAGGGTTGCCTCGTTAAAACCTTCAAAAGAAAAAACCCAATGGGAAAAATCCAGATGAAGGAAAAAGAGTACACCCACCCCTAAATAGTACAAAACTTGTTGAATGAACAAAAGCCAAAACAGAACACAATAATGAAACAGAAATGACCGACTAGAAATAGCAGCACCAACAAACAGGCGGGATCAACATGTCAGCATTTCCACAATCTAAAACGAGAAAAACAGGTGAGGAGCACAACTCCAACAATCACAGCCCTTGTAGACAATTAGGCATCCTTCCAGAAAAACCAGTTAGAAAAATTTAAGATACTTCGAGTCTCTCGCAACCCCACTTTTGGCAAGAGCATCAGCATCAAAATTTTGTTCTCTAGGGATAGAAACAATAGACCAAGAAGCAATTTTTTATTTAAGAAAATCAATGGACATCGAAATGCTTCGGAGCCTCCAAGGGACATCATTAGGATTATAAACCCAGCCACAAGCATTAGTAGAATCAGATTCAAGGATGAGGGAATGAGATAAAGCCCAAGAGGATGCTGAATAAATGAGGAAAGCTTCTCTGATTGCTCGTAATTTAGCTTCATTAGAGTCAACCCTTCCCATAGATTTTGAAAATTCCAGGATGCTTGTCCCCTCATGATCATGAAGAATGCCACCTATACCACCAGGTCCCGGTTTTCCCCGCACCGAGCCATCCACATTAAATTTCAAATGCCCAATCAGAGGCTTGGTCTATGATGAGTTCACATTTCTACACCTGACTCCATTGCCATCCGATATGGAGGTGATATTCTCAGGACATCTAATGATGTTAGAAATGGGATGGGGCATTGCCGGCCATTTAGCTTTAGCCCAACAAGCCAGGCGAACTTTAACAATATCAATAAGCTGATTGTTATTCATTGTGGAGTTGGAGAATATTACCTCGTTTCTTCGCAAACACAAGGACCAAAGGATCGCAAGGAATATCATTTTCCATATTTTAATAACGGGTATATGAAGAGCAGGTTTCAACCAGGAGTAAGTAAAAGATCTAGCATCAGAAGGAGATGTCCAAAATACGCCCCACTGCTTGCAAAAAAAATGCCCAAACCTCCCAGCTACTATGGCAATTGAAGAAAAGATGCTCAATTGTTTCAGATTCATTAGGATACAGGGAACAATAAATCTGATTCTGCCTTAAAATATTTCTTTTGGCCAACTCAACTTTGACAGCTAACTTCTCATGTAAGACCTACCAAAGGAGTACATGAACTTTTGGTGGAGCAAGGATTGGCCAAACCAATTTCCATATATCAGATTTGCAAAAAGAAGAAACCGAAAAGTTCCCATTGCTGTTGAGCATCCATATGACCTTATCAGGAAAATTTTCGTTACCAACAATGTCCCTGATGCAATCTTGCAAGTTATCCCATTGTTCAGACTCCCAATCGAACAAATTCCTCCTCAATCTAATCGACCATCTCCATTCAGAATCATCCAATATCCTAAGATCAACAATACGAGCATCCTTATCCTGAGAGAGAAAATTCTTGGAAATTTGAGGTTTAGAGGTTTATCTCCAATCCAATGATCTGACCAAAATTTGATGTTTTTCCCATTCCCAACAATAATAGCCATCCCATAGGACAGAGATTCAATATCAGCTTGCTCATGTCTATGGGGGATGAGAATATTTTCTTCAAATAATAGAGCATTTGTTTGCAGATTCAATTCTTGGCTGTAAATCAAGAGGGTTAAACTTACCTTTCTCCACAATAACGTTTCGCCACAAAGAGTCATTTTCATTGCCGAAACGCCAAACCCATTTTTTGAGCAGCCCTCTGTTCTTCATGTCCAAATCAACAATGTCCAAACCTCCATCCTCTTTGGGCTTGCAAATTTGATTCCAATTAACCAGTGAAGTTTCTTATGATCTATTGAGCCTCCCCAAAGGAAGCGGCGCTGGATTTTATCAAGTTCAGCTTTCTTAGTAGCAGGAAGTGGAAAAAGTGACATAAAATAAAGTGGAAGACTATTGAGCACAGATTTAATAAGGGTAATCCGTCCTGCAATAGATAACTGATGAGCCTTCTAAGACGAAAGGCGAGATCTGAATCTTTCCACAATTGGACGCCAAATAGAGACTGATGAAGGCCGAGCACCAAGAGGCAATCCCAGATATATAGAAGGAAGAAAATAAATTTTACAACCTGATCGATCGTTAGCAAATTACAAAATAATCCCCATAGATTCCTAACTAAGTAGATAGGGCAAGCAGGGGTCGAATCTCACAGAGAAGGGGAATAAACTTATCCAAAGATAAATCTTCACTAAGAATCACTCAAAAGCAGAGGGGATTAAATAGAACAATTAAAAAGAAAAACAAAATTAAACACAACGCAGACTAAATTAAATCTAAACTATGACAATTAATAAGGAAAACAATAATAAGAAAGCATACTTCTTCTACAATGGTAAAAATCAATCAATTTAACTATGGATCCATAATTTAAAAGATGAATTTAATATTTTATTCCCAATTAAATAATTGGTCTAGAGATAAATCCCTAACATGTATATTAAATAAAGCTCTTGACCCAATGTGAATTATCCCTTATATTCTTAAACAATTAATTTCTGATCCAGTTTAAAAATTATCAAGAACAAAGCATTAAGAACAATTTTTTCACACATGCATAACAAGTATAACCAAACTTATTCTTCCCCAGTTATCCACTTAGTTCTGGATAAGGTTTATAAATCCCTTGGAAGGAAGATCCTTCTCTTCCAATTGTTACCAAACAATCAAACTTGAAGATCCTTCAAAGCTTGATTTAACAATAGATCTATCCAATTATATCATTAGTGGCCTTCTAAATCAACAATCATCAAGATCATAAAATAAAACAGAGATTAGCAAACTATAAAACCAAGAACAAATATCAAATTATAAGCACATAAATCTCACTATAATTAATTGATTAAAATCACCAAAGGATAAGAAGTATTAAGAATTTAGCTACTCATGGATTTGGAAAAATCCATGAAAGGCATAAGAAAACTTACAGACTTTAGGGCCGAAATCCTTCCTTGGCAAACCCTAATGATACGAATCTAGTTGTGTTAGATTCAATCCCACCTTTGAATAGCCACCAAAGTCGAATTGAAACACCAAGACTTCTAGACTTGTAGAATTCGATAAACCTAACCTAGTCTTCTTCTTCGTTCGTCGGCCTTAAGCTCTTAATTAGACCTGCAATTGAACACTTAAGATTACAAGATTCACAAACAATTAAGCAATCACAACCTAATTGTTTGCTAGGACTCTACAAGATTGAAGAACCCTAAGTTTGCTCAAACTAGAACAATGAAGCTAAGATAATCAATTGGGTGAATAAACCTCAAATCTTTATTGAAAACTTAACTTATGTTTACAAGAGGTTTTGGAGCCCTTATATAGTGGTAAGGGACATCGTAAACCAAAACCTAAAAGGATATGGGCAGTCATAAAGCTTAACAAGCCCAAAAATAAAAATAAACTAAAAAAAAGCAATAATTAAAATAAATCTGCGGGCTACCCGCTGGCGGGTGACCCCTGCCCGCTCCCTGGTGACCCCAAAAACTCCTTTTCTAATTGAAGCCCCTTTCTGATGTTGCCCGCTAGCGGGTGGGGTAGGTACCCGCTCCCGGATGCCATCAAAATCTTCAATTAAGTTCAAAAACAAGCAAATTGATGAGCTTGACTTTGGGTGGTCTTTCCTTGCTCAAAAGATCTCCAAATGTCTTCAAGTGAACTTCAAGGGACTTCATATCTTCAAGATGGGTTCGAACAAAGCCCATGAGAGTCTCCTTGAACTTCTTGGCTCTTGATCTTGTCATAGGACCTAATGGCATCTTTAATGGATCAAATGGCATCTCCTTGGTGCTTGGAACAAGATGTGCAAAATCCCATGATCTTCAAGCTTGTCCTTGCTTCCTTGCAACCCATGCTCATCCTCTCCATGATCTCCATTGTGCTCTTCAAGACCATGATAAGCCCTGGGCGCATCATCCCCTCTCCCTTGAAAAGGATTTGTCCTCAAATCTACATCACTATCAAACAAAGATAAGTCTGAAACATTAAAAGTAGCACTTACATTGCCATATTCACTAGGAAGATCTAGCTTGTATGCATTGTTGTTGATCCTCTCCAAGACTTGGAATAGACCATCTCCGCGAGGTAAGAGCTTAGACTTTCTCTTTTCAGGGAGCCTCTCTTTCCTTAGATGCAACCAAACCCAATCTCCAGGTTCAAAGATGATCTCTTTGCGCCCTTTGTTAGCATTCTTCATGTAGTGTTGTGTTTTCTTCTCAATTTGAGCTCGAACCCTTGCATGAAGATCCTTAACAAAATCGGCCTTTCTTTGTCCATCCATGTCTACTTGCATACTCAAAGGTAAACTCAACAAATCCAATCAGTTTAAAGGATTAAAGCCATACACAGTTTCAAAAGGTGAATATCCAGTAGTGCTATGTATGCAAATTCAACATGAGGTAGACAATCCTCCCAAGTTCTTAAGTTCTTCTTAATCAATGCCCTAAGTAAGATTGATAAAGTCCTATTAACTACTTCAGTTTGGCCATCGGTTTGAGGATGACAAGTAGTTGAGAATAACAACTTAGTACCCAACATAGCCAACAAAGTTCTCCAAAAGTGACTTAAGAACTTAGCATCTCTATCACTAACAATTGTCCTAGGCATTCCATGTAGTCTAACAATCTCTTTAAAGAATAAATTAGCTACATTAATGGCATCATTCGTTTTAGTGCATGCAATGAAGTGTGCCATCTTAGAAAACCTATCAACAACCACAAAGATAGAATCTTTACCTCTCTTAGAACGAGGTAGTCCTAACACAAAATCCATGCTAATATGAGTCCATGGTTCATGAGGAATAGGCAAAGGAGTATACAATCCATGAGGCTTAGATGTAGATTCAGCTTGCAAACAAACAATGCAACTAGCAACATGCTTTCTTACATCATATCGCATCTTAGGCCAAAAGAAGTGTTCATGCAATATCTCATAAGTTCTATCAACACCAAAGTGACCCATTAAACCCCTTTCATGCGATTCCCTCACAAGCACATAACGCAAAGAGCAAGAAGGCACACACAATCTAGATTCTTTAAACAAAAATCTATCATGCTTATAATACTTTCCAAATCCAGAATTTTCACATGCTTTAAAGATTTCACAAAAGTAAACATCACTAGCATACAATTCCTGAATAGACTCAAATCCAAGAAACTTAGAATCAAGCATGGAAAGTAAGACATACCTCCTTAATAAAGCATCGGCTACAACATTCTCCTTACCTTGTTTGTATCGCACAACATAAGGAAAACTGTCAATGAACTCACTCCACTTAGCATTTAGCAACTTGAACTCACGACATGCTAATATTATGTTGTTGATAACTCTACAATCAACACTCATTCTCCAAATTCCTACAAAATCACTCAATGGAAACACAAATTTGCTTGGAAGTTCTCTTTCCAAGTTGTTAGTAGCAACAAGTGTATTTTTAAGCGAAAGCAAGATAAAAAACAGAATTATCATTCAAAGCTTCTTTAACCTCACTCTTAGTAGCTAACATACACTCCTTAACAACTTTCTTAGAACTAGCATGCTTATCAACCAAAACAGATTTTTTGTCAACGCAATTCACACTAGAACTAACATTCTTAGCCTTTTCTTGAACCCTATATTCCGATTCCAATTTAGCAAAATCCTCTTTCAATTTCAATTGATCTTTTAAAGCTTATTGAGGTGATAAAGGAATCAAAGTAATAAGATGCTTACCACAAACAAAAGAATACTTATTTGTCTCACCATCATGATGGACCTTGTTGTCATATTGCCATGGTCGACCAAGTAAAACATGGCATGCTTGCATTGGAAGAACATCACATAGCACCTCATCATTGTACCTGCCCAAAGAAAGAGAAACTAAAACTTGTTTGTTAACCCTAATCTCCTCTCTATCATTGAACCATCCTAAACTATAAGGCTTACGGTGTTTGGTAGTGGGCAATGACAACTCCTTCACTAAGTACACACTAGCTATATTTGTACAACTTCCTCCATCAATGATCACACTACTTGGCTTTCCACACGCATACATCCTCATCCTCATGCGCAAATCCCCTTTCATCATCTCCATCACCATTAGATCCTAGGGCAAATTCTTCATCTTCACTCACAACCTCATCATGATCATTAAGATACATAACCTTCTTGTTAATGCAATCCTTAGCATAATGACCAATTCCTTGACACTTAAAACACTTAAGATAATTCTTAGAAGAAGAACTTGATGAAGACTTAGAATCGGATTTAGGACTTACTCCCTTTTGCACCAACTCCTTCTCCTTGTTGAATGATTTCTCATCTTTCTTAATTGGATTTTTCCATGAGCTTGATGATGATGCAAAGCTCTTCTTAGCACCATTCCTTTTAACTTGACTCTCGGCCTTCAAAGCATGTTGAAGCAATTCCTCAACATCATAGTGTTGTTGCATCTACACTATGTCATGAATATCTCTATTCAAACCCGCCATAAACCTAGCCATGGTGGCTTGTGGAACTTCATCAACCTCGGCCCTAGACATCAACAACATCATCTCCGAGTAGTACTCATCAACACTCTTTGTTCCTTGCCTTAAAGATTGCAAGCTTTGATAAAGGGAATTGACACAGTAGCTTGGAACAAATCTCTTTCTCATGAAACTCTTCAATGCCAACCAAGTATCAATAGGTCTCTCCAAATTTCTTCTCCTTGATTGCACCAATTGATTCCACCAATTCAAAGCATTCTCCGAAAACTCAAGGGTAGCAATTTGAACCTTCTTAGATTCGACATGGGGGTGATAGTCAAAGTACATGTCCAATTTTGACTCCCACTCCAAGTAATCCGATGGTGACCCTCTCCCATTGAATTTAAGGATTTTGTACTTGATGTTGTCTTTAGGCTCCTCTCTTTCAACTCCCCTCCTAGGTCCCAAATTCTCATTATAAGCTTGACCCCCAAGCTCTTGTTGCCTCAACCTCTCCATAGGATCGACTCTAGGAATAACATGTCTTGGTGGTGGAGGTTGAACTCTTTCATTGTTGTGTGCGGCATTGGCTCCTTGTTGAGCTTGTTGATTTTGGCCATCCTTTACTTGTTGGACATCATTAGCCAAGGCATCAAATTTAGTATCCATAGTATCCAATCGTTGCATTAGAGCTTGCAACATAGTAGCCACATCGGCTTGATTTTGTTCCCCTTGTTGACCTTCCATGGTACCTACAAAAGAACAAAGATTAGTAATAAAAATTCCTCACAAGTGTGTGTGTGTATACCTTGATTGTGCTCTCGTGTTTGCACTCAACCTATGGATTGGCGGTCCACTACTCTCTTGATGATCTCACAAGATTATGCCTTTTACTACCTTCAATAGGCCTAATAAGAGCAACTCGTTAGAGAACTCATTTCTTCTCGTGACCTACTTGAGGAACAAACAATTAGTAGCAAAATTTTTGTGAATCAAAGGAAAGTGATCTAAACCAGAACCAAACCACTTATGCAGGTCTCTGTAGACACCCATTTTCGTCCCATATCCTTTTTATTTAGATCAAATTGTTTCTTAATCTTCATTATGGTCAGTTAGAGACATTTTGGTCATTTCATAGTTAGCATTTTGATAAGATAGTGCATTTAGTAATCTTGTTTCTAATTAGCATTAGTTGTCATTTACATGCAAAATTCCAAAAAAAATTATTACTTATACATGTTAAATAGCATTGCTCTATTATTGCATCTTGTCATTGCATTTTCAGATTGCATTTCATATTTCATTATTTTATAAGCTATAAGTTTTTGCATTGCATTTTTTTTGAAAGATTGTCCTTGTGATAGAGCTATCTTTTCTTTCGGATTGGAAGCACGTAGTTTGGAATTCGGCTTTGGAGATCATGGATTAAAGAATTGAGCTTGTCTTAGGTCACCAGGAGATTAAAATCACACTTAATGGACAAGGAAATTTGAACAAACAAAGTTACATTGTTGACCCATATTATAAAGAAAATGAAATTGAACAGTTGGATTACAAGAGTATTCTGCTTCTTTTTCCTCCTGGTGCTCTTTGCTAATCTAGACTTGGGCTCAGAAAATTCATGATGTGTCTTTGTCGGAGAGTACTTTATTCCCCTGCATTCAAAGTAGTGGCAGTTCATGAGATTTACAAGTGCAAAATTGCTTGGTAGCAATGATGAAAATGAAGAGAGAAAGCCAATGGAACAGAGACGATTACACGTCCCTGCCACAGCCACAAAATTAACGGCAACAGAGCATTTTCTTTCCCAATTCAACATCAAGAATGATCAAGTAACTTCAAGCAAAAGAGTCAACAACAGCAAGCTTGATGTTCAAGTTTGATAGCTCAACCAAAGATGACATATGGGGTTCCAAAATTCAGTCACACAAGTAAATGACAATGCGATTAGAGACAGAACAATCATCAGTCAAGGCATGGAATTCATCAACTCACAGTCATATGGTCATTCAACAAAGGAAGACATGAAGCAAGCCACCTGATCATTCACAATGCTAAGGGCGAGAAAAATGGAAGTGCATTGAATAGAAAATGATCAAGCACACATGGAAACACTACAATGACAAAGTGCACCATTTGCAGGCTTACACACTCAAACACGTGACTCACACGAGCACAAACCAAATGAGGGCAACAAATTCCACCCATGTCAGCACAAAAAGACAAACAATGACACACAACCTCAACCAATCAAAAGCAAGCAACAATGCCACATCAGGGGAACAAGAGACAATTCCACATCAGCAGTTTTCCAGCCAATTCAACAAACAAATTCAGAAACAAAGGGGAAGCAAAACATTTAGCAATATCCCAATTTCAGGCCGTTATACAGAAATGAGCTCACTTCCAATTTCAGTTTGATGATCACAATTGTAGAGAAAACAAAAAAGGATAAAAAGGGAACCCATGAAAACAAATTCAGGAAGTTTCACCTTTGATCCAGCTCATCCTCACACGTTTGGCAGCAGAATTCACCAGGTTGGTCCCGTCCTCTCTCAAGCCGACAGCTGCACAAATAGACAAGAAGGTTAAAACTTGAAGAAAATATAAATAAAACAGTAGATCTGAAAATAGAGGAGGAGAGTTTTCAAGAAACAAAAAACCCTAGCAGAGCCCAAGCTTTATGAAGTTGATCTTTTCAGAGAGATTTTTTCCGGTTCAATAGAGAAAACCTGAGCAGAGCGTTGGTTCCAATTTTTCTTTTAACAGCTTCTTTTTCCTAAACTTAGAAATTTTCCTTTCTCTAGTTTCCTTGGTTACTATCTTTTCAAGATCAGAATAAACACACAACAAGAAAACCAAAAAGAAATTCTTTTTACCCTTTTTAGTAATACAGAAACCAAAAATAGTTTGATTTTTCTTATTTTCTATCACCAAGAATCCATTTTTTCTTCCCTTAGTTAACATCACAAACAGAAAAAATAAAAAAAGAATTACAAATAAAAAGGGTGTTCCCGGCGGCTGCGGCAAAGGGCTTCGGGTATAGGTTTCTAGCATACATTTGGGCAAATCCTTCGGTCAAAAGGAAGTACACGAGAAAGAAACCACATACCAGAAAATCAAGGCCATTCGTTGGCTAGAAAATGAGATCGGAGAAGGGCTCATTCGTTTCGGACAAGCATCATTTGAGGCTTTTCTCGGTAGCTTTTGAGGAATACAAGGCCAGATCTGGACTCGGGACGACAAGTAGAGCCAATCTACGACTTTCGAGCTTTGATGGCAACCATTTCCGACGATGTCACAGTGGTTGAAGGCGGCGTTGACGGTGGAGCGAAGTTCAGTCAGGCGGATAGGGTTCGCGGTGAAAGGAGCGGCGCCAGATAAAGAGGAAAGAAGAAAAGCTTAAGAAAAAAAGAAGGAAGGGTTGGATTTTATACTAAACCCTAAGACTTGATCTGAGACCCGGCCCGGTTCTGCCAACAAAACCCGTCTGGCCCATTCCAGTTTGGGTATAGTTCCTGATTTGGGCTTTTAATCTTAGCTATTATTTGGGCTTTTATTTGTTGATTGCATTTGGGCTTTTTTGGGTCCTAGTCTAGTCTTCATAAGGCATAGTTTCATTAATTAACTTAGTATTACCTCTAATTTCAATAAGTCATAAATTTGGAAAATTAAAAAAAAGGGAATTAAAATTAAATAGGTAGCATTTGCATTCATATTTAAATTCTATATCTATATTGTTATTGTCATGCTCATGAGACTCAAATTAAAGTGACTCCCGTGATGGGAAAAGCGTTGTGGCTCATTCATGCGTGTCTGAGTTTGCTCGCTTTCTCCCGGAGGCTTGGAAATTTCCGGAGAACGTTTACCATTTATTGGGAGGCGATCAAAGGTGTTCCTCGTATAACTGATGGGTAAATTAAAATTAAATTGGAATTTCATGCATCATTTGCATTCATGCATCTAGGGTTAGAATTAGTAATTTCAATTAATAGTTAAAGAAAATCCAAAAAAAGAAGAAGAAGAAGAAGAAGAAAATTAAAATGAAAAATAGAATAAAACCATTTTCTCCAAAATTAAAAAAGAGTTTGTGTTAGAGAATTGTTCTCTTTAGTTTTCCAAGATAAAAATTAAAAAGGAAAAAATAGAGTCTTTCAAAATTAAATAAAGAGATTTTTCAAAAAAAAAAATCCAAAAGAATCAAAATTCAAAAATAAAAAAAAAGAACTTCATTCAAAGTTTTCAAAGTATTCAATTTAGCTCTTTTCAAATTGGGAAAGTTCCCATCAAGTTTTCAAAACATTCAAACAACTTTTTTTTTCAAATTAAGTCGTTTTAACGGTAAGTTTTAAAGAAAATCCTCATCATGAGGAGCCCAAAAAGAGAACAAATAATAAACGGGGAAGTCCCGAACATTCCTATTTCAAAATCCAAAAAAAAACTATTTTTGCTTGATTGTTTGCTTAATTTCAAAAATTAATAAAATTTCTTAATGGCATGAAAACATTTAGGAATAAAGACAACCAGTAATAGAAACACACAGTGAATTCTGAACTAGTCAGTGCCGTCTTTTGACGGGCATCGTGGGGGTGCTAATCCTTCCCCATGCGTACCCGACTCCCGAACCTTTAAGACTCTGGTTAGAAGACAGTTTATTAGGTTTAGTGTTGTCTTTTCCAAGCTTAGGTTAATATTAGACTTAATAATCTGATAGGTGGCTAATCACACCTAAATTAAAAAAAATTAGTGGCGACTCCCATATGATTTCAATAGTTTTATCCCCTTTTAAGTCGTTAAACGGTAGGGTTCGAACACCCCGGACCCGGACGTTGCGACAGTCTCTTGTGTCGAATTCCTTCTCCAAACTTGCTGTAGAAAAACTCAATTCAAGCACAAATCAAACAATTCAAATCGATTAGAAAACCCTAGTACCACTTAAATCCAATTTTGTACCACTTGTCTCCAATAGGGTTTGTAACCTGAAATTCTTCAAATTGAACTTCAATTCACAGCAAAAGCAACACAAGATACTCAATCAAACACTCAATTAGGGTTAATTGCAACAAATTGAATCAATTGCACAAACAAAACCCTAATCCCCAAATAGCCGGATAAGAACCCTAAAATCCAAAACTGCGATTAGAGCTACAGATTTTTTTGATTTTTTTCAGTATTTTTCCCATAAAGATCACACTAAAAGAAGTCTAAATCTCAAATTTCAAAGCTTTCTGACTTCAAACGAACCCAGAACAAAAATCACAAGTTTCTGGTCGATTTTTTTTTTTGATATTTTTCAATTAAACTACAAGGTATGAGGGCTCCAAATCTGAAATTTCAAGTTGATTGGAGTTAAGATGAATCGGCTATGATTTTTCAAAGTTTCTGATTTTTTTTTTGAATTTTCAAGAAGATGAATGAGATCAATGAAAAACTTGATGATAGATGAATAGAAGGATAGATTTACCGATTCAAGATGACAACCTATGCTCTGAATACCAATTGATACGAATCAAGTTGTGTTAGATTCAATCCCACCTTTGAATAGCCACCAAAGTTGAATTGAAACACCAAGACTTCTAGACTTGTAGAATTCGATAAACCTAACCTAGTCTTCTTCTTCGTTCGTTGGCCTTAAGCTCTCAATTAGAGTTGCAATTGAACACTTAAGATCACAAGATTCACAAACAATTAAGCAATCACATCCTAATTGTTTACTAGGACTCTACAAGATTGAAGAATCCTAAATTTGCTCCAACTAGAACAATGAGGCTAGGATAATCAATTGGGTGAATAAACCTCAAATCTTTATTGAAAACTTAACTTATGTTTACAAGAGGTTTTGGAGCCCTTATATAGTGGTAAGGGACATCCTAAACCTAAACCTAAAAGGATATGGGCAGCCATAAAACTTAACAAGCCCAAAAATAAAAATAAACTAAAAAAAAAACGCAATAATTAAAATAAATCCGCGGGCTACCCGCTAGCGGGTGACCCCTGCCCGCTCCTGGGTGACCCGAGAAACTCCTTTTCTAATTCAAGCCCCTTTCTGATGCTGCCCGCTAGCGGGTGGGGTAGGTACCCACTCCCGGATTCCATCAGAATCTTCAATTAGGTTCAAAAACAAGCAAATTGATGAGCTTGACTTTGGGTGGTCTTTCCTTGGCCAAAACATCTCCAAATGTCTTCAAGTGAACTTTAAGGGACTTCATATGTTCATGGGTTCGAACAAAGACCATGAGAGTCTCCTTGAACTTCTTGGCTCTTGATCTTGTCATAGGACCTAATGGCATCTTCAATGGATCAAATGGCATCTCCTTGGTGGTTGGAACAAGATGTGCGCAATCTCCATGATCTTCAAGCTTGTCCTTGCTTCCTTGCAACCAATGCTCATCCTCTCCATGATCTCCATTATGCTCTTCAAGACCATGATAAGCCCTTGGTGCATCACCTAAGATATTGTACCCCTCTTCTACAAGAAGGGGTATCGACACCCTTAACTAAAAACTAGAAGAAAACTAGAGAAAAAATAGAAGAATAAAATTGTGTATGATGTTAATTGTGTTCTCTAGGGTTAACATAAGGTGGGTATTTATAGTAGACTAATTAGACTCCATGTAGACTTAGGATTTAACCCTAACAGCTTCCTAGGTCGGTTTGGACTCTAACTTGGCCTCCAAGTTGGATTAAAGGTCTTACTTAGAGTAAAAATCGGACTTGGGAAAATTCTGGAATCGCACAGAAACTTTAAGGGCATTTTCGGCATCAAAGATGGCAGAACTGGGCTTCGGGCTTCAAAGAAAAGTTGTAGATCTCAGAGTCCTCTTTCCAACTCATAATCACACGAATTGTTTGGAGGTCTGAGTCAAATGTTATTTCTTTTTTACCAAGACTGCGCAAAATCCTAATCCAACTAGGATTAGTATTGTGGGAATTGGATACTTCCTGGGGTTGTGCGGCACAGATTGGGGTGAAACCGGCCCAAAGTGGGCTTAGCAGGGCTGGTTATTCTCCAATGTAAAATACTCATAATTTCATGTCTTCAAGGCTTCTCCAAAGCATGTCTTCATTCCTTCGCGATTTAAACTCGATCCTTAGTTCTTTCTCCTTGAAATATTTCTTCAATGATCTTCATGACTTGAAATTGACTTCAATTAATCTTCAATCACGAACTTCAAATCTTCAAATCTTCACTCAAAAATGCTAAGTCCATATTTGTGACAAAAGTCATCAAATTAACTCCAAAAATAGTGAAAAACAACAAGTTTCCACTTTTCTTCTCTTCAAGACTTGAAAACACAAATACTTGAAAAATAGGGTTAAATAACACATAAAAATACCGAAAAGCATAGGAAAATGACCATAAAAATAGGGTTAATTTTGGCTCGATCATAAGCTATATCGTTAGCCCATTCTTGCAAAAAGGAGTCATCAATTTCGATCTCATACAGCCTGCTTTTAAGTTAATTCACTTTCAGACCTGAAATCAGCTGAAAGCAAATGAGAATATTTTTCACGTTCCTGATCTGGTCAATACAAGGCTCACAAAAAATCATAGTATCATCAGCATACTGAAGATGGGAAATGAATAGATCGTTGTTGCCGACTTGAACCCCTTTAAAGAGACTTAAATTTGTAGCATTTTCTAGAATGACATTAAGCAGTTTGCCAACAATACAAAAAAGATAAGGGGACAAGGGGCATCCCTGTCGCAGACTCCTTTGCATACCAAAATAACCTACAGGAACACCGTTAACAAGCACCGATAATGAGGCAGTGGAAACACACGAGTCCGTCCATTTGATCCACTTTGTTCCAAACACGAGTTTATCAAGAGCAAAGCTCAAAAATCTCCAATCCATCGTGTCATAAGATTTTTCGAAATCCACCTTGAACATTATCCCTCTATTACCTCTTCTTTTGCTACAATTAATTGTTTCATTGGCTTATAAAGCACAATCAGTGACCTGTCTTTCTTGAAGAAAAACAAATTGGCTTTCTCCAATAACCTCACCAAACCTGAGATAGTCTCCTAGCAAGAACCTTGGCTATAATTTTGTAGATGCTCCCAACTAGACTGATTGGCCGATAATCAGAAATTGAGGAGGGACCAGCACACTTTTAGATGAGTGAGATAAATGAGGAATTGATCCTCCTATCAAAACAGCCCAAGTGGAAATAATCATCAAAATCTTCAGTAGATCAGCCTTAACAACATCCCAGTTTTTCTTAAAGAAGAAAAGGTTGAATCCATCAAGGCCAGGTGATTTGTTTCCATCATAAACATCAATTGCTTCAAAGATTTCCTCAGAAGTGAACGATGCCTCGAGAAGAATTTTACTGTATTCAGAGAGATTATTGAATCTGCCATCAAATTTTTTAATTTTCAAAGCTTTTCTGGAATTATAGAGACTTTCAAAGTGAGAGGCAATAAATGTTTTGATCTCACCCAGATCAGTCAGGATCTAGTCGTTATGCTTGATGCTTGTGATGTTGTTATGAGCATTTCTCATGGCTACCGTTTGATGAAAAAACCTCGAATTTCTGTCACCGTTGTTCAGCCAGTTAAGTCTTGACTTCTATTCAAAAGACCTCTCCTCGGCCTACATAAGCTTCCAGAGTTCTCCCTTATATTGATAGAGTTTATTCCTCAGATCAAAGTTATCAAAGAAGGACCGTCGCTCATTATCATTGTTAGGAGCATAGACATTGACAAAGACACACTTCATATCAAGAGCTTCGATTGATCCCTGAATAATCAAGAACCGATGGGAAATAATAGAAGATTCCATCTGAAAAAAAAAAAATCGTCTCTCCAAATCGAAATAAGACCTCCTGCTTTTCCAATTGCATCTGAGAAGACACCATGGATAACTCCCTTCCCCCATAAAAGCATGTACTGCTTAGGATCAAACGCTTCACATTTGGATTCCTGAAGATGAAGCATCTGTACTTTTTCTTTAGAGATAAGATTTCCGATGGCTCTCCTTTTTCCTTTTGAACCAATTCCTCTAATATTCCAAGACAAAATACGCATATCAACAAATAAAAGCAGACATATATGAGAAACCCTAAGTAATTAGGGACCCAAATTTTGAAGCCCATGAATCGAGCCAATTTCTTGCCGAACCAATTCAAGTCCACATCAAACTCTACACCAACTTGATTACACAAGGCTATGGTTCCATCAATTTTTTTCTTTCAATAAATCATGATCTGGCCTGTTTTGTGGATGAGATGGACTTGAGTTAGGGCCCAAGTTGGTTTCAAAAGATACTATGGCAATATTGGCCATATTCTTCCTTTTATTCCTTTTATTCCTACGGATAGTAACCCATGACCTTTCACTGGCATCAGGGGACCCACTGACAAAGTTGGATTCAGGAACCAAAGACTGATTACCAACATATCCAATTAATTCTCTGGAAAGTTGTTCTGAAACCTTGGACTTTCCAAATTGCATGGCTCTACCTCCAAGAAACAGCTAGCAGACAAATTACCATCTTCATTCACTCTCTCAACATTGTTATTAAATTCTTTGTTGCTTCCCGAAGAAACGTTCCTGATACCCATGGAACTGTATGATGCCGGCAGCGAAGTTCGAGAAGATGACCCTTTGCTTGTCCCTTTGCTTGATGATTTACCTTCCAAAACCGGTGACGGTGCAACCATGAAAGAAGAACGGATGATTTTGAAAGGAATGATGCTAATTTTGCCTGAGATAATGTTAGGAATAACACCCTTACTATCACCTTCAACCAGAATCCATGCACCTTTGAAAGATACTTTTGATAAAGTGCTTTCATGGGTCTTAACATGTTTCCCCCAACTATTCCTTAAGCTTTCAAAGAAGCTTTGATGCCACAAAAGAAGAGGAACCTCTTCAAGCTTAATCCATAATAATGTCACTCAGTCATTATCATCATCCCACCAAGTGATTACCTTGTTGAAAAATCTCGAAAAAGTACCTGCATGGCTTCTAAGGGATGCCTCCTTGGAGTTCGAAGAAGGAAATGTTATAAGAGTATTTAAACTGCTCAGATAAGCCAGCTGAACTAACAGACCCTCCTTGCTCAGTTCCCCCTTTAACACTTCACAGTCAACCCCTCCATAGGGTTTGCCAACCATACTCCTATTCAACCATTCAAGATCATCTTTAAGAATATCTATATTAAGAAAAAGTGGGTCAAAAGACCCAACCGATGTAGATGAGGAATCAGAACTCCCTGACTGATCCTGTTCAAATGGTGAATTCTCGATCCTCGGCATTGAGTCAGCCCTTTTAGATCCACATAAAGCTTCCTTATACGATTTGTTGTCAATCATAGCTAAGTCTATGACAGGATGTTGGATAGGTGGCCTTGGAGCCATAGGTGATTGAAGTTCGGCTTTTTTGGCAAATGAAACTGATATAGACTGTCCAAGAACTTTGAGATTTGCACCAGAATTAACCGCCTTTTGGGCTTCCTGTTGCCTCTGATACCTGACGAAACCATAACCTAAACTCTTGAGAGACCTCCTTTCAGATGATGGGATGTAAGCATCAACAAATACTCCAAAGATTGAAAAGGTAAAACTCCAAGCGAAACTTCTCTGCCAATACCTCCTACATACACATAAAATAGCTTAGACTTCCACTCTGAGTTATTTGGTTTGTCTCCTTTTGAACGATTCTTTGGAAGCCAGGCCTGATTAAAACGAACGTTCGGCTTCCTTGGCCTTGATTGAGAGACCGATATCGTCCTTGGTCTAACTGGAATGAATCGATTACTGTTGCTATTAGAGACCTGATGACCAATGTTGATGAAGCCCCGATCTTTTTAACCTCCTCTACCTATAACCTTCCACTTTTCGCACCATGCCAGCCTTAAGTTTCCACCCTATTCTCTGCTTAGATTGGTATTTCTCATCAAAGAAGACTATCGCTGTTCCTTTCTGCTCGGCTTGCTCTAGGGTTGAACCTCTTCTCCGCCTAAATCTCTTGTCGAATAAGTTGCCACTAACTCTGACTCTTGGCCTCCCTCTCTCTCTCTCTCTCATCTCTCTCTCTCTCTCTAAAATTTGTTGAATGATTGTCTACATGGCCTGGGGTTTTGATCAGGATCATGAATCATGATCAGCAAACCGATCGATGGTGGTGGAGACACGCTTACTCCGGTCCGATCATTTTACAAGTTCAATTAATGATGTCGTCGTTGGGGTTTGAAACCTCAAATTGGTCCGGTCATGGGCTGTGTTTCTTTGTTAATATTACTAAAGAGTACAATCAACTTTTCTTCAATTTGGACATACATTTTACACGTAAATAGGCTTGCTGAATAGGTTGGGCTGAAAAAATGCGTCTATTACAAATTTTAGACACATAAGACAAAAGATAAAAATAGAATAGTTATCTTAATTCTTGTAAAACGTTAACTGGGGTCTTTAGTAAATTTGGTAGGGGATGAAAAATATATATGGTATATAGTATATACTCTATTTTTTTTCTTGTTCCAAATTATCTGTCTCATTTATAGAATCAAGACAAAATTTACTACTTTTTTATCTTTGTTAAATGTGGAAGGAGAAACAAATGTTAAGTAAAGTTGTGGGTAATTTCAGAAAGTCTAGTAAATATTTTATAGGATTTTGATAACCAACTAGCTTTCTTAATATTTCTGATTAAATGTTACAAATATAATAGGACAGAGGGAGTATATGTCTAGCCCTTGAATAAACCTATTCATATATCAAGTTATCCATTCAAGATTATGTAGCTAATAAGTAGAATAAGCCATCGAGCATTTGACTTGATGGTACACTGTTGGACTCTTAATTTTAGTCAATAGGGTTTGATCCTTAACGGTCTCAACTCAAGTATAAACAAAAATTATGTTGAATAAAGATTTTTTGTTAAATTAACTAAACCACATTTAATTCATATCTAAAAATTTGAATTTAAGACCTCTAATAACAAAACAAATTTAAAAAGGTTTTCATATTAATTTGTATTTACCGCCAAAATTGTGTGTTTTCTTCTTTAATCTTGTTCATAGTAAGACATTCTTATTGATTTTTTTTTAATTATTGAGTATTTGGAATTGATCTTAATATTCAAAATTGAAAAGTCTCTACTGATCTCGTTCCTTTTAGAAATTATGTATAAAAATGATCATTTTCACATTGTAATAATGTTTATGATTTACATTGCATGTGACTTTCATGCCTAAATGATACTATATTTTAAGATCTAAATTCATTTAATTAAAAATTAAAAATTTTGAATTTTTGTTAGCTGAACAGGATTAAAGAAGAAAACACACAATTTATTACTATGAAAACACACAATTTTGGAATGCAATTAATTCAATAACAACCACGATATGTAGAATATTGTTTCTAGCCTACTAAAAAATTAATATTGTTATGAAGAATGGACTCAAAATTATACGGTGGAGTTAATATTTGCCTTACATGTAACTCTAACCTTAACACCAAAATATGAATGCTAATAACATTCATAAAATATCCATTGCTTCATTTACTTACGGAGAATGAAACATATGTAATAAATAGCTTTAAGTTATTATTGGAATGTTATATAAACAAAGCTTCTATGATCATTTTGAATAGAGATTCATAGAGAATAATACAAGTCTCTCAATACATTATTCTTCATAATTCTTTCTTACACTTATCTCTTTCTTGTTTAATTCTACATTTATTTACTTCTTCCATAACACGTTATCAGCACGAGAGTTCTACCAAGCATGGTTTGAAGTTTGATCTTCCGTTTGAAGGTTTGATCTCTTACCTTTAAAAGTTCAATTTCTATACATGTTTAAATTGTTCTTCTACTTCTACTACTTCTTATTTTTCTATTAGTAACTTTGAGTGACACTAGAAGCTGTCACATTGAGAAAATATATAAATTTTGACACCAGAAGTTGCCATACTGAGGTTGGGATTGCCATTTCTATTTTTGACACCAGAAGTAGTCGCATAGTATTTTTGACGCCTGAAAGTTGTCATTGTGCTAGGAAAATTCTGTCTAAGGAATTAGATTTCTTGGGAATTTCCCTAGTGTGATCCTAATTTTTGAATTATTTTATATAGGACTATGGCAAATATCGACAAACCCAAATTTCAAATTTTGAATGTTACCGGGAGTAACTACTTGTCTTGGTGCCTCGACATTGAGTTGCATCTTCAAGGACAAGGTCTGGCTGATGCTATAAATGAAGACGGAAAAGCTGATGACAAAGAAAAGGCTAACGCCTTTATATTTATCCGTCGGCATCTCAGTGATGATTTAAAAATCCAATATTTATCTGTCTGTGAACCCCACACTTTGTGGACGAGGTTGAGAAACAGGTATGATCATACCAAGACAGTTATTCTCCCTCGAGCTCAATATGATTGGCAGAATCTAAGGTTGCAAGACAACAAGTCTGTTTTAGAATATAACTCAGCTCTTTTTGACATTGTGTCAAGGCTTGAACTATGTGGTGTTAAACTCACCGATGCTGAACTTTTGGAGAAAACATTCTCCACATTCCATGCATTAAATATCGTTTTGTAGCAACAATATCGACAACGCCAATTCACGACGTACCCTGAATTGTTCGTTGTCCTGTTAACATGATCGGACCAAAATTATGCATCTTTTTATGGTCATTTTCCTATGCTTTTAGGGTATTTTATGCTTGATTATGCCTTATATTTGGTATATTTGTGTTTATAGGTGTTAAAATGAAGAAAACTGCAAAATCACCATTTTTGTACCTTTTTGGAGCCTTTTTGGATGATTATTTACACAAATATTTTCCAAGGACAATTTGGATGAAGAATGGAGCCAATATGTTCGTGATTGAAGAGCTTGAAGAGTCAATTTTATCATCATAAGATTGATTTTCAAGAGTTTGAAGCAAAGGAGCAAAGTTGAATTTCAAGGCAACAAAACATGTCAAGATGTGTCATAGCACTGGAGTACATTGGTCGCGAGGCAAACCACATGGGGCGCCAAGCATAGCACATGGGCGCCCAGCGCTAGTCGAGACATGCCACCAGCAATCACATGGGCACTGGCTACATGGGGGCTGAGAGCAATGCCCTGGGCACACAAGCCATCTACATGGGCGCCCACGGGGAGTCGGGATGCAGCCATGCGCGCGCCAAGCATGCCATCATGCGTGTCTTAACCTCGAAGCCTCTTCACTTGTTTCTATATTTAGCGATCTTTCTGTATTTTGGCCATAACTTTCGATCCAGAGCTCTGTTTGAGGCGTATGAGTAGCCGTTGGAAAGCTAACTCCAAGATCTACAACTTTTGTGTTTTGGTCGAAGCCCAGTTCGAATGTTTTCGTAGACGAAAATGCTCCTGAAGTCAGCGGACAGAAATTGTCTTGGGCCTTTTATGCAGGATTGATCCAATTAAGCCCAAATTCTTATTTGGACTAGCTTGAAGACTTGGAGAGCAACCCAGCACGTCCTTAGGGTCTGTTTAGCTCTAAATTAACCCTAAGCCACCCTCTATAAATACCCTCTTAAGTCTAAAAACCTAGGGAGATATCACAACATAGAAAATCATCTTTTCTCAACCCTAGCTCTAGGATTTGCGATAGGAAGAGGAGAGGCAGCCGCCGGCCTCTAGCATTGTAAGTCTCTCGTGGATTGCTTGCAATCCATGAGTAGCTAAACTTTTATACTTCTTTTCCTTAGGTACTTTTGATCAATGAATTATTGGTGAGACTTTTGTTCTTAATAATTTGAGCTTTTTCCGTTTGAATACGTTTCTTATCTCTATGCTTCATCTTATGTGTTCATACTTTGATTGATTTAGTGCGCAACATATCTTGAGATTTATGAATGCTATAGTTAGATTCAAGTAGCTTGAGTGAAGCTAAAATTGGTCCAAGTAACAATTGTAATTCTAGGAGTCCTAGGTTCAATGGGATATCAAACCTTGTTGTAATCTTTAGGCCGAGATGGAAATTGACGTAGGCAAGTTTGGTATTGATTTATCATGCATGTGGATTAATAAAACCTAATGCTTGTTATAGGAAGGGGTGAAACCTAGATCATAACATTTGAGGTTAATTGTCAGCGAGATGCGGTTTAATCTTTTTAGCATGTTGGAATTAGTGTCACGTCTGTTCCTATACCAATTATTCAAATGGAGTTGTTTAAGATGTTAAGAGGATTACTTTGTTTCAATGAAAGTTGATGTGTACGTCCTAGGCTATATACCAATTTGGAGTAATTTATGATTCTTAATTGATTGCAATCTAAGCCAAATTTATGTTTAGTGTCTATGATCCATGATTCACTTGATCAAAGTAGTTACCTAAAGGAGAAGAAGTATGCTTTTATCACTTGATTTTCTTTTAATCGTTTTCTAGTTAATTATTTATTTGTTTTCAATTTCAATTACAAAAATCCAAAAATATCTTTTCTAGGTTAGAATTTCTTCGGTAAGATTTAACTTTGATTCGTACCTTCCCTGTGGATTCGACCCCTACTTGCCCTAGCTAAGTAGTTATTCTATTTGTTATTGGTTTGTGAGGAATTTATCTTGTGATTTGATCAACGACTGATCACAATTTTGGTGCCATTGCCGGGGAAGGTTTAAGTAATTGAAGGCAAATTATTACTCAAGAATTTCTTATCATTATCCTTTATATTTTTCGTTATTTTTCTTTTCAATTTTTAGTTTAGTTAATTTTTCTTACTTTTTATTTTTCCAAATTACTTGTTATTGTTGGATTCTTTGTTTAAGTTCTTTCTAGGTGTTGTATGCCAAATACAAGGAGTAGTGGTACCAAGGACTTAGAATTCAATTCTGAGCCTGAACGTACACTCTTTGCACTAAGGAAGGAGAATTTGTTTCGAAAACAAGGAGGAGATTTGTCAACACCAAGTTCTCAAGCTAGCTCTCCACGTTCCATCACTTCTTTTTCAAGTTTGGAATCACAACCCCCAAGAGAAACCATGGCCGAAGAAAACAACAACAATAGGACTTTGAGGGAAGTTGCTGCCCCAAATGTGACGACACAGCGCTTATCAATTCAATATCCAACCAATGAAGAAAATTTTGAGATCAAGTCTGGATTCATTCATTTATTGCCCAAATTTCATGGTATGCCTGGAGAAGATCCACATTGACATCTCACAGGTTTTCAAATTGTTTGTTCATCCATGAACATGCAAGGTATCTCTGAGGAGCAATTCAAACTTAGAACTTTTCCTTTTACCCTTATGGATCGTGCAAAGGATTGGTTGTACTACATGCCTAGTGGTTCAATCACTTCTTGGACGAACCTTAAGAAGTTGTTTTTGGAAAAATTCTTTCCTGTTCATAAAGCCTCAAGCATTCGAAAGGAGATAAGTGGAATTAAGCAATCCCAAGGCAAGACTATGTACGAGTTTTGGGAACGTTTCAAGAGGTTGTGCTCAAGTTGTCCAAATCATCAAATTCCTCAACAATTGCATATTCAGTACTTCTATGAAGGTTTACTCCCATTTGATAGATCTTCCATAGATTCTGCAAGTGGATGGGCTTTCATCGACAAGACTCCCACCAATGCTTGGACTTTGATCGAGAACATGGCCGCCAACACACAACAATTTGGTACTCGAGAGAATTGTGCACAAAGAGATGGAAACATTAGGAAGATCAATGAAGTCTCAACCCATTCCTCTACATTGGAGCAACGAATTGAAGAAGCAAATCGACAAATCGCTTTGCTCACTGATTTGGTCAAATCGAACCTATCAAGTGTGTCAAAGTTGTGGAATTGTCATTAGGACATCACACGGATAAGTGCCCTACTTTGGTCGAAGATGATGTTGAAGAAGTCAATGCTTTAGGAATGCAAGAGGGATTTCAAAGGAAACAAGAGCCATTTCCAAGAAGCTACAATTCTTATGGGAACCAAGGTGCTTACCAAGCAAGGCCAAACAACTATCCAAGGCAATCTTCGCACTATTCTGAGGGAATGCAACAAATGAGAGAGACCATGGAGATCATCAAGAAGCAATTAGGTCAATTGGCAAGTGATGTGAGTGAGCTCAAAGCACAAGGCCAAAACAAGATCCCATCTCAATCAAAAGTGCCTCCTAAGGAAAATGTGAATGCTATTACCTTGAGAAGTGGAAAGGAGTTGGAAGAACCATATCCAACTAAGTCTACAATGGATGAAGGGACAAGCAAGAAAGAAGAAGAATTACATGTGCTAGCGAAGGAGATCAAGATTGAAGATGATGAACCCATCATTCTTGAATTTGTCAAGGATAATGGAGAAGCCAAGGAAACTTCTGTGGTCAAGCCCAAATTGGATTCAAAGAAGGAACCTTTTCCAACCAAGTCAAGGAAATCAATGAAAGAAGATGAAGATCAAGACATCTTGGATATTTTTCGAAAAGTCGAGGTCAACATCCCACTTCTTGATGCAATTCAACAAGTACCAAGGTATGCAAGGCTTCTTAAGCAATTGTGTACAAACAAGAAAAGGTTGCAAGGTAAGTTGAATGTTGGAGCAACAGTTTCTACTGTTTTGCAAAAACATTTACCTCCAAAGTGCAAGGATCCTGGTATGTTTTCGATTACTTGTTTAATTGGAAATACTATCATTGATAATGCTATGCTTGACTTAGGAGCATCTTTAAGTGTCATGCCTTATTCTTTCTATCAAACTTTAAAAATTGGTCCTTTAAAATACACTGATGTTGTTCTTCAATTGGCCGATGGATCTTTGGTACATCCCAAAGGTGTGCTAGAGAACATTTTGATTAAAGTGCAACATTTAATTTTTCCTATTGATATTTTTGTTATGGAAATGGAAGGAGAAATTACAAAGGATCAATGCCCTCTTTTATTATGAAGGCCTTTCCTAAGGACTTCTCACACCAAGATCGATGTTTTTGATGGCTCATTGACGATGGAGTTTGATGGTGATGTAATTCATCCCAAGATTTCATCAAATTTATCTTTGAAAACTAATGATTTTGTTTGTGTAGTGGAAAAGTGGGTAAAGAAAGAGTTAGGTACAACATCTTCAACCATGACAAGTGAGCAACTTTCAAAGGGGAGGCAAAGGATTGCAACTTTTCAACAACGTAAGGATGAGAATTTCCACCTAGCTTAGGAGAGATTCAAGACACTTTGTGCCGATTGTCCTCAACATGGCACTTCACAACAAGTTTTGATCGAGTGCTTCTATCAAGGACTAGAAGTCGATGATCAACTTCTTGTGGATAGCATCAACAACATACCCTTATTCGATAGATTTGTGGAAGACGCATATGAAGCATTGGAAGCGTTGACTCAAGCAATTGCACCTCCAAGTTGGATCAAGAAGAAAAACAAAGAGAAGCTTGGAGAAAGAGGCAAAATTTCCAACAACACGCATGAAGAAATCAACCTGGAATTGAAGGAAGCTCGAGAGAAGTTACTCAAGATTGATGGAGCCATAATTGAACTTTTCAAAGCCATGAGTGACACTTTCAACATCACCGTGGAACTTTTGAAGGAGCACACTCAACGTTCCTTCACCAATGGAGAATAGTCCACGAGGATGTCTAGCCAAAGACATTAAATGAAGGCGCTAATTGGGAGGCAACCCAATACACTAACATCTATCCTTTTCTTTTGAATTTTATTTTTCTTAGTTATAGGTCATCTTGCATTTTCAATTCAAGGGAATCAATCACGCAATGGAGACAAGGAAAGGAAGCACACATGAAGAGCAATTGGAGCTTACACTTTGCAAAAATAGAGAAGCTTTCTTGAACTCTAATCTTATTTAATTTCCTATGTTTGATTGATGATTGATGCATATCAATTAATTTTCTTGAATTGAATGTTTTTCCATGCATATTATCATTGTACAATTATCTCATGCATCTCATACATATAGACTCTTAAGTGATAAGGACATAAGGTCAATCTTTTGATGGTTATCAAGTGGAATTTTTGGTGAAAATCAAGTGTTTTTGGATTGAAGAATTTGGATATGATAAGATTTTTGAATGGTAACTGAGTTGAAGTTGGAATTGAGTTTGGTAGCAAAAATTGAAATTCGGAAGCAAAGGGACCAAGCCCGATCCCAGCTGGGGCCCCATGCCGCAAGCCTGGGCACCCAGCTGGAAAGCCCCAGCACCCAGCCGCAAGGGCCTGTGCTGGAGGCCGACTCAGGGTGGGCGCCCAGGCGCTTTGCCTGAGCACCCAGCCCGTTGGCTTGAGCACCCATGTGCCGCTGACAGCACTCATGCACCCATGCCATGCCGAGCCTTCCAACTCACCTACACCCATCACCCATCTCAAACACTATAAATACCACCCAACACCCACTTCAAATCCTTCAACACCCATCTTCATCCAAAATCCACTCAATTTTTCTTTTCTCTTGCCTACATTCACATATTAACTCACTTTAATTTTCAAATTTCACTACTTCATCACTTACAAATAATTTCTTTCATCTTTTTATCACCTTAAACACTTACCCATTTGATTATTCAACACTTTTTCCATCAAATCCATCAATTTTTCAAATGATCAAGTTTTGGGAAAGTGGTTGTTTTCTTTGGATTCTTGTTTGGAGTGATTAGAAAGGAGATAAAAGATAGTTTGGAAGTTGATTGGAGCATTTTAGAGCATTGGGGAGTGCTACATTGGATTTTAAAGAAAGATTTTTCAAGAAACCCTACAAGGTAACCTAGTGCCCACCAAGTGTTCGAGAAAATGTCAAGAAGAGTGAGAGCAAGAGCATCAACATCTCAAGCCGCACCAATTGAGGAGGAAACCACCATACAACCTTACCTTAATGTGCCGCCACCCATATTTGTTGATAATGAATGTCAAGAGTGGTATGAATCAAGGTATAACAACTCTTTCATTATAGAAAAAGTACTTCCAACCAACATTGATCAAAAACTTGGAGTTTGCCAATTGTTTGTCAATAGAGGTTGGGGATCACTTCTTCAAGTAGATGGATACTACTATCCCAATTTGGTGAAACAATTTTATGCCAACATGGACAAGGAGCGTGATGGTTATTCCTACACCATCAACACAATGGTTAAAGGTAAGTACATTGTAGTTGATGAGGAATATCTATGTTGTTTACTTGGTTTGAACAATGAGGGTAGTATGTTCTATTTTACTTATGTTAATGGAGAGAAAAGGACCGCCACCGAGAGCACATGGAAAAGGGATAGTGCGTTAAGGAGGTTTGACATTCCTCTTGGTATGGATAACCAAGGGAGTAGAGAGGTAAGAGTCAAGTACATGGAACCAAGGGATAGACTTGTGTGTTACTTATTACATCATAATGTCATTCCTAGGAGTAGTAACAAGGATAAGCTTCGCATTGAAGACTTCTATGTTGTAGACAAGCTTTGCCATGGATTAAGACATTGTAATGGAATACCAATGGCTAGGTTGTTACTCTCAAGGATGTGGGAAGTAGTTCACTCTTCACATGAAGATAAGGCATTTGTTTTCCCATTGTTGATTAGCAAGATTTTGGTCAATGAAGGAGTTGAAGTCGATGGTGAGTATTGCTTCAACAATGAAGACAATGTCATCGATGTGAATTGTTTAAGTCATTTGGGTTTAAGGAGGAGAGTTGTTGCCAATGAGGTACATTGGTACAATGTGCAAAGAAGGACTTATGCACAAGGACTTGAACAATCACAAGGGTAAAGACAACCATCCTTGGAAGTT
This sequence comes from Corchorus capsularis, assembly GCA_001974805.1. Lineage (NCBI taxonomy): Eukaryota > Viridiplantae > Streptophyta > Magnoliopsida > Malvales > Malvaceae > Corchorus > Corchorus capsularis. Next base: position 65,340 of record AWWV01011546.1, read on the forward strand.
GATGAAGAAAATTTCCAAGAACTTCCTATGAGAGAATTTCAACAACTTATGGTTCAAGAGATGAGGCAACATAGGAGTGAAATGAGAGCTTACATGGAGAGAATGGAGGACACACTACGTGATTCCATAGGCCAAAGGAGACCAAGGAGAGGCCATTAATTCTTATCCTTAGGATGTCATATGTTATGAACTCTTATATGTTTTGCATTTTTATCATGACATTGCATGCATTTGTATTTGTATTTGTATTTGTTCTATTTGGATCTTATGTAAGAATTAAGTGTTTGGATGCTATGATTGATACTATGTTTTATTAATTTGCTTAGATTGAGTTTCGACTTTCTTGGTGAATTAATTCTTGCATATGTTCAATTAATTGGATTACCCCATTTATTGTGTTTTATTGCTAGTAGTAAGTTTGCTTGATTTATTAGATTGGGTCGACACTTTCTAGATCGAGTCTTACTTGTGCACTTCATTTTTCCAAAAGCTTCCAAAACAACATGTTTTGAAATTTTTTGTCAAAATACTAGCACAACACACATTGAGGACAATGTGTCTTTTAAGTGTGGGGGGAAGAATTAGTCTATTTTCAAGATCCTATTTTCTTTTCTATCTTATTGATTAGAGACAAATTTTTCAAAATTTTTGAAGAAAATTAAAAACTATTTTGTATCTCTATTAAATTTTTATTTAATTTCCATGAGTATAGTCTTTTGTAATATTAATTTGGTTTGGATACATTGAAAATATTTTTCAAATTTTCTTATGTATAATTTCATTCTTTGATTGAGAAGTGTAATAATAAGGTTTTTCATACCCAAAAATGGTTTGACAAGTGCATTACTTCAAGAACTTGTGTTGATTCTTGTGTACATTTATAGAAGTATGTCATGGATATGTCAAAGATAAAGTGTGGGGGTATGAAGGGTAGCTTAAATCTTTTTTAAAAGAAGTGTTTTCATGTTAGGAGGAGAAGAGATACTTTCTTGCTTAAAAAAAAAAATAAATATTAATCCATTGTTGTCACTCTTTTCTTTAACAAAAGGAGTTAGTAACCCTTGGAAAGTGGATAAGAGGCATGGAATGCGGAAATATTGTCCCTCTTGTAAAAATGAGTGTTAGTAACCTCAAATAAAGGGAGCTAGTAGCCCCAAATCATGGACACTTCTAAGGTTAGTAACCTTGCTTAGAAATTTTGAGCTATTTCTTTTAAAACCCATCTTAATTTTTGATTAATATACATGATATTACTTTCTCTTTGGGAAATTGATGAAAATGCAAGCTTAATGGTAAGTTTTCCTTGTGAAATTCACCCAAGGTATGTTGATCTTAGAACTTGCATTATTGATTGGAGTGATTTTGTGCATAGTTAATTTGAATCTTATGGTCTTTGTATTCTTACTAACTTATATTGCATTTGACTAGAAAATGTAGATTAAATTCTTAATTTATTAGAAGTACTTTGTTTTCTAAAGTTTGATGTTTCTAGTTAATGTTACATAATGTTTGTGGGTATCGTTCTAGTTAAGTAAACCCTCCGGAGACTATAACTCCTACTTTATAGACGTATAGAGGTTTAAAGGCTTGCGTCACATGCTAAGTGCCGTCGTACACCTACGAAAGTGGAATCAATATGTTGCTTAATTTAGGACTAACATTTTTTGTTTTCTTAAGATTAACCTTAGTTTGCTAGGGACTAGCAAAACTTAAGTGTGGGGGAAATATGATCGGACCAAAATTATGCATCTTTTTATGGTCATTTTCCTATGCTTTTAGGGTATTTTATGCTTGATTATGCCTTATATTTGGTATATTTATGTTTATAGTTGTTAAAGTGAAGAAAAGTGCAAAATCACCATTTTTTAACCTTTTTGGAGCCTTTTTCGATGATTATTTACACAAATATTTTCCAAGGACAATTTGGATGAAGAATGGAGCTAATATGTTCGTGATTGAAGAGCTTGAAGAGTCAATTTTATCATCATAAGATTGATTTTCAAGAGTTTGAAGCAAAGGAGCAAAGTTGAATTTCAAGGCAAGAAAACATGTAAAGATGTGTCATAGTACTGGAGTACATGGGTCGCGAGGCAAACCACATGGGGCGCCAAGCATAGCACATGGGCGCCCAGCGCTAGTCGAGACATGCCACCAGCAATCACATGGGCATTGGCGACATGGGGGCTGAAAGCAACGCCCTAGGCGCACAAGCCATCTACATGGGCGCCCACGGGGAGTCGAGTTGCAGCCATGCGCACGCCAAGCATGCCATCATGTGTGTCTTCACCTTGAAGTCTCTTCACTTGTTTCTAGATTTGGCGACCTTTCTTTATTTTTGTCATAACTTTTGATCCAGAGCTCTGTTTGAGGCGTATGAGTAGCCGTTGGAAAGCTAACTCCAAGATCTACAACTTTCGTGTTTTGGTCGAAGCCCAGTTCGAACGTTTTCGTGGACGAAAATGCCCCTGAAGTCAGCGGACAGAAACTGTCTTGGGCCTTTTATGCGGGATTGATCCAATTAAGCCCAAATTCTTATTTGGACTAGCTTGAAGACTTGGAGAGCAGCCCAGCACGTCCTTAGGGTTTGTTTAGCTCTAAATTAACCCTAAGCCACCCTCTATAAATACCCTCTTAAGTCTAAAACCCTAGGGAGATATCACAACATAGAAAATCATCTTTTCTCAACCCTAGCTCTAGGATTTGCGATAGGAAAAGGAGAGGCAGCCGCCAGCCTCTAGCATTGTAAGTCTCTCATGGATTTCTAGCTAAACTTTTATACTTCTTTTCCTTAGGTACTTTTGATCAATGAATTATTGGTGAGACTTTTGTTCTTAATAATTTGAGCTTTTTCCGTTTAAATACGTTTCTTATCTCTATGCTTCATCTTATGTGTTCATACTTTGATTGATTTGGTGCGCAACATATCTTGAGATTTATGAATGCTATAGTTAGATTCAAGTAGCTTGAGTCAAGCTAAAATTGGTCCAAGTAACAATTGTAATTCTAGGAGTCCTAGGTTCAATGGGATATCAAACCTTGTTGAAATCTTTAGGCCGAGATGGAAATTGACGTAGGCAATTTGGTATTGATTTATCATGCATGTGGATTAATAAAACCTAATGCTTGTTATAGGAAGGGGTGAAACCTAGATCATAACATTTGAGGTTAATTGTCAGCGAGATGCGGGTTAATCTTTTTAGCATGTTGGAATTAGCATCATGTCTGTTCCTATACCAATTATTCAAATGGAGTTGTTTAAGATGTTAAGAGGATTACTTTGTTTCAATGAAAGTTGATGTCTACGTCTTAGGCTATATACTGATTTGGAGTAATTTATGATTCTTAATTGATTGCAATCTAAGCCAAATTTATGTTTAGTGTCTATGATCCATGATTCACTTGATCAAAGTAGTTACCTAAAGGAGAAGAAGTATGCTTTTATCACTTGATTTTCTTTTAATTGTTTTCTAGTTAATTATTTATTTGTTTTCAATTTCAATTACAAAAATCCAAAAATATCTTTTCTAGGTTAGAATTTCTTCTGTAAGATTTAATTTTTATTCGTACCTTCCCTGTGGATTCGAACCCTACTTGCCCTAGCTAAGTAGTTATTCTATTTGTTATTGGTTTGTGGGGAATTTATCTTGTGATTTGATCAACGACCGATCATAACCGCTAAGCAAACAAATGAGTTGCTGCTAAAAAACCATGAGCTAAGGCTGTTGGTTCCAAGGCACTTCTTGAAGCAAATGCCGGTGTGACTAAGATTGTGGGCCATTCTAGAGTCCGTGAGCATATGCGTGGGAATTATCTCAAAAAAGGTGGTGGGAAATCTAGCCATAAGACTCCTCAAAATAACTACAAAGGGATGAACTAACGGACATTTTTTTGTTGCAATAGGTATATCGTCCGTCAGTATAGCCAAAAATAGGCTATACTAACGGTTTTTTCAATTTTACTGATGAATTTTTTACCGTCAGAATATGGCACTTTTTTGTAGTGATGGTGATAGCAACCACAATCGCAATGGTGAAAGCATCTGCCACCGTTGTGGATGACTGGACACTGGTCCCGTACTTGTCGTACAGCAAAGCATTTGGTTGATTTATATCAGGCATCTAAAAAGGAAAAAGGAAAACACACTGAAACCCATGCCATTGAGAATGACCAAACTTTAACCGGTATTGAAGTCAATATTGCTTTGACCAGTGAAAAATCTGCTGATGCCACCATAGCAAAAAGTCTTGAAGTTTCTGACTTCATTACTGATAATGACAAGTCACCAAAATGGTGGAAAATAGCCCAGATATAGATCTCTAAGAAATTTTATATTTCCTTATGCTTTATGTGTATCCACCCTTAGATGGTCATGCCCTCTAAGGAAGTTATGGATGTAATTATCTATGATCATCAATAAAAATTGAATTTCAGTTACTGAATGAATTTTAATCATATTACTGATTTTTCTTATTGGACACCTAAAGTTGTCAACATAAGTGCAAATGGGAAATATTGAGAAAAAAAAAAGATGTATGTTTACTTGATAGTGCTACAACTCATACAATTTTACGTAGCAAAGATTTTTTCTCAAGTTTGACATTGCGTAAAGCAAATGTCAATACCATTTCTGGTCCTGCTAATATTATATATGGCCATGGAAATGCTACAATTGTTTTGCTAGATGGCACTATTTTGCATCTTGAAGATGCATTGTTAAGTAGTAGATCGAAAAGAAATCTACTTAGCTATAAGGATGTATATCGTAATGGGTACCATCTTTAAACAGTTGCTGAACTGAATAAAGATTATCTCTGCATTACATCTAATAAGATGGGCCAGAAGACCATCCATGATAAGCTGGAAGCTTCTAATACGGGATTGTACTTATTCACTATACGAGCTATGGAATCGTATGCAACAATACCCTGAAAATTAGTGAACCCTGATGTGTTCGGACTTTGGCATGATTGCCTTGGTCATCCAGGTACTACGATGATGCGTAGAATCATCATGAATACTAGAGGACATCCTTTAAAGGACTCGAAAGTCTTGTTGTCTAAGGATTATATTTGTGAATCTTGTTCACAAGGAAAGCTCATAATACAACCTTCTATTACAAATGTTGATTATGAATCCCCATCATTCTTGCAGAGAATTCAAGGAGATAAAAGGGGGGCATTACATCCTGCAATTGGACCATTTCGATATTTTATGGTATTGGTAGACGCATCTTGTAGATGGTCCCATGTTTGCCTGTTGTCTACACGTAACGTCGCATTTGCACGATTGCTTGCACAGATTATTAAGCTCCGGGCACATTTCCCTGATTATCAAATCAAGAGCATAGGATGGACAATGCGGGTGAATTCACATAAAAAAGCTTCGATGAATATTGTGCTTCACTTCGAATCAAAGTTGAACACCATGTCCCTCACGTTCATACACAAAATGCATTGGCGGAATCCTTAATAAAACGCATCCAAATAATTGTCAGGATTTTGTTGATGAGAACAAAGCTCCCCTCCTTGGCATGGGGCCATATTGTTTTGCATGTTGCGGTATTAATAAGATTGTGCCCCACTACTTCTCATCAATATTCCCCCTTCAATTAGTCTTGGGCCATGAGTCAGATATTTCACATCTTCGCACCTTTGGTTGTGCAGTGCAGGTGCCTGTAGCACCACGCGTCAAGAACTAAAATGGGTCCCCAACGACGTTTGGGCATTTACGTTGGGTTTGATTCACCGTCCATTATTAGGTTCCTTAAACCATTGACGAGTGATGTTTTTACTGCTAGATTCGCGGATTGTTACTTTGATGAGACTGTATTCCCATCACTTGGGACACCAAAATCTTCCACAAAAGATAAGCATAAAAAGGTTGAGATTTTCTCATGGAATGTGAAAATGAGGTGCAACGCTTGATCCATCTACAAGCTATTGCAAATAAAAAGCCTGATGCATTTAATGAGTCTGCTAGGGTCACAAAGTCTCATATCCCAGCTGTGAATGTTCCAGCAAGGATAGAAGTTCCCGTTGAACCAACTGAAATGGATCAAAGTGGCCCACGCCTGAAGCGTGGTAGACCGATGGGATCAAAAGATACAGTTCCTCGAAAAAAAAGGGGAGGAATCTAGAATTTGCTCCAGATGAGCCTATTGATCTTTCTCAAGGAAAAGAAATTGCTCCTGAAGTAGCACAAAATCTTATTCAAAGAGAGCATATTGCCCCTGAAGTGGCACAAACCCATGAAAAGATCACCAATCTCAGGAATACTGAAATTTCCATGAACTATGATAATGAAATATGGGATCGGAATGAGATAATCATCGATGATGCATTTGCTCTCTCAGTTGCTCATGAAATTATAAATGATGATTATGAACCTCGGTCTATAACCGAATGCCATCAAAGGCAAGATTGTCCCAAATGGGAGGAAGCGGTCAAGGTTGAATTGACTTCCCTTTCCAAACATGAAGTTTTTTGACCCATTACTAAAACCCCTGACAATATAAAGCCCGTTGGATTCAAATGGGTCCTTGTCCAGAAACGAAATGAAAAGAACGAGGTCGTGAGGTATAAAGGCCAACTCATGGCCCAAGGATTCTCTTAGAGACTTGGGATAGATTATGATGAAACGTATTCACCTGTGATGGATACAATTACTTTTCATTTCCTTATAAGTTGGGTAGTTCAAGAAAATTTAGAAATGCATCTTATGGACGTTGTGACGGCATACTTGTATGGTTCATTAGATTCTGAAATCTATCTGAAAATTCCAAAGGGATTCAAAATGTCTGAAGCATACACTCCCCGTAACTTATTCTTGATAAAGTTGCAAAAATCTTTATACGGGTTAAAGTAATCCGGCCGCATGTGGTATCAACGCTCAAGCGATTACCTAATTAAGGAAGGGTACATGAATGATCCAATCTTCCCATGCGCGTTTATTAAGAAATCTGAAAACGGATTCGCTATAATAGCAGTTTATGTCGATGATATGAACATAATTGGAACTCTTGAAGAGTTATCAAAAGCTACTGAATATTTGAAAAAGGAGTTTGAGGTTAACGATTTGGGTCAAACCAAATTATGCCTTGGTCTAGAGCTCGAGCATAAAGAAAATGGAATACTTGTCCATCATTCACGTTGTACTGAAAAACTACTTAAACGTTTTAACATGGAAAGGCTCACCCATTAAGCACACTCATGGTTGTAAGGTCTCTTGATCCCCAAAAAGACCCATTTCGTCCTAAAGAGCCCGATGAGGAAATACTTGGTCCTGAAGTGCCATGTCTCAATGTTATCGGGGGACTTATGTATTTGACGCAATGTACGAGACCTGATATCGCTTTTGTGGTAAACTTGTTGGCACGTTTTAGTTCTGAGCCAACACGGAGACACTGGAATGGAATTAAACATATCTTCAGATATCTCCGATGAACCACTGATTTGGGGTTATTCTACTCTAAGAAAACTACTAACTCTGGTTTAGTAGGATATGATGGTGTTGAATATCAATCTAACCCACACAAAGCTCGCTCTCAAACTGGTTATCTGTTCTACTATAATGACACAGTCATTTCTTGGCATTCTACTAAGCAAACGCTTGTAGCTACATCTTCCAACCACTCTAAGATTGTCTCCCTCTATGAGGCTAGAAGAGAGTGTGTTTGGTTAAGATCTGTTATAGCACATATCCAAAAGACTTGTGGATTGAAACCAATTATAGATTCTCCCATTATAATTTATGAGGACAATGCTGCTTGTGTTGCACAATTCAGGGAAGGTTATATTAAAGGTGATCGGACCAAGCATATCTCGCCGAAATTTTTCTATACTCATGAACTCCAAGAAAGTTGACAAATCGATGTTAGGCAGATTCGCTCCACCAACAATCTTGTAGATTTATTTTCCAAGTCTTTGCCAACATCAACATTTGAGAAATTAGTTTATAATATTGGCATGCGGTGAGCCAATAAGATGCAAGATTGAATCCCTAGAAGTGGGAATATCTAAATGCCCCAGAAGTGGCGGTTTGTTTTATTTCATAAGGAGCAATTGTAGACAAAATGCACCGTACTCTTTTTCCCTTATTCTCGGTTTTTGTCTCACTGGGTTTTTCCAACGTATGGTTTTTAACGAGGCAGTTGTCACAGTCCAACGAGACTATTAAAGTCTACATTGTCCTGAAGACAATTTATATGGACATAATTGCGTTGTACTCTTTTTCCCTTATGTCCGGTTTTTTCCCACTAGGTCTTTCCGACTTAAGGTTTTTAATGAGGCAGTAACCGCAAGTCCAAAAATTGAGTCACAAGAATAATGTTTCGTCCAAGGGGGAGTGTTATGAAGAATGGACTCAAAATTATACGGTGGAGTTAATATTTGCCTTAAATATAATTCTAACCTTAACACCAAAATATGAATGTTAAAAACATTCATAAAATATCCATTGCTTTATTTACTTATGGAGAATGAAACATAGGTAATAAATAGCTTTAAGTTATTACTTTGGAATACTATATAAACAAAGCTTTCACGATCATTTTGAATAGAGATTCATAGAGAATAATACAAGTCTCTCAATACATTATTCCTCCTAATTCTTTCTTACACTTATCTCTTTCTTGTTTAATTCTACATTTATTTACCGCTTCCATAACAAATATTGATTTGATTAATATCTAAATTTAATAAATTATTAAATAATAATGACTCGATAAATTTAAATAAAATCGCACCATAGATTTTGCTTGGTTGAAAAATTGATGGCTTGATTATTTTGATTCCTTAAATCATGTTTCCATCGAAAAAAAAAACAGCTTATGCATATGTTTTCTATTTCATATATTTTTTGGTTTAATGGTTGAGATAGATGGATGTTACATTTATCGCATCTTTTTTCATACCTATAGATTTTAAAAAAGTTGGTTGTAACTCACAAAATTTCTAGTCTAAAAATAAGACAAGAAAGATTGGAGTCAAATAAAATTTTATTGATTGATGAAATAAGTGCGGGTACAATTTTTGGAAATTCTAACAATAAGAAATTATCTCTGATTCCGCTGCAAAATTTTGCTTTTGGGATTTAATTCAAGGGTCGAATGACATGTGACTTGATCTTGTCTTGAATTAATAACTTGAGTGAGCTTGATAATTTGAGTCAAGGGTCTTGACTTGATCTTGAATCAATAATTTAATTCAAGGGTCTTGATGACTTGATCTTGAATTAATAATTTGATGACTTGGATTTGATAATTCATGGGTCTTGCTGACTTGATCTTGAACGAACAAAAATAATCTTCTTCAAATAAGTTGATGAAAATCAAAATAATAATTTTCTTGAATATTGGTGAAGATCAAAATATAATTTCTTGAAAGCTTCAGAGCTTCTGCAAATAAATTTATTCTTTTGATAATCCTTATTGGATTGTTCAAGAATAATTCTGCAATAATTCTGGATCTTCAATAATTCTCTAATAACTTTGGATCTTCTTTGATAATAATTATCCAATAACTTTGGATCTTCTGGAGTTTTTGCTCTTCAGCTCTGTTTCTCTACTTTTCAATTTGCGTGTCTAAAATAGCTTTCAGGGCTCCCTTTATATAGTGGATGAAATTCCCTATGCATTTAATGCTAATATGTTTAACTTGCAAGGAGAGTAAAATCCAACTGTGGATGATGCTCTAGGGAAGCTTCCAGATAATTTCCTTGGCAACTTCCAGGTGATGACTCATAGATTAATTTAGATTGGTCAAACCATTAGACATTGAAATCTTATTGGTTAGACCATCTATCATATTTTTTTGGTATTATCTACTAGTTTTCTTTAGGAAATATCCAATAAATTTAAGGATAAATTCTTAAAAGAAATTTGTAGAAAATTTCTTATTGGGCTGGAATTTCTTATTCTACAATGGAAAAATCTAAGAGATAGTAACTCCTTATATTCACATCGAGTCAATTCGATTTCAAGTTGCTTTGGGTTTGGACTCTTTAAGATTGGTCTATAAAAAATCAAATCAAAGTACCTTTATTTTCTTTAGCGTGAATTGACCAAGAAATTATTAAGTATGTGATCGAGCCAAAATTAACCTTATTTTTATAATCATTTTCCTAAGCTTTTTACTATTTTTATGTGTATTTTAACCCTCTTTTGTAAGTATTTGTGTTTTTAGATCTTGAAGACAAGAAAAGTTAAAACTTGTTGTTTTTCACTCTTTTAGGAGCTATTTTGATGACTTTTTGCACAAATATGGACTTAGCAATTTGGAGTGAAGATTTTGAGATTCGAAGTTCATGATTGAAGATTTATTGAAGATAATTTGAAGAATTGAAGACAATTGAAGAATTATTTCAAGAAATAAGAATTGAATTGAAGATTGGAGCTTAAATTGCGAAGGATTGAAGACAAGAAGCCCTAAAGCCCTGGAATTTTTGGATATTTTATATGGGATAATACGTAGCCCATATAAGACCATAATTGGAGTTAAAATCCCAATTTGTGCCGCACAAGTCCAAGGAAATATCCAAATCCCGCAAAATCCCGATACTAGTCCTAGTTGGATTAGGTTTCAGCGCAGTCTCGATAAAAAGGCCATAACTTTCTGCTCAGATGTCCGTTTCAGACCCGTAAGTAGCCGTTCGAAAGCTGATTCCGAAATCTACAACTTTCCTTTGAAGAAAAAAGCCCAGTTCTACCATCTTTAAGCTCGAAATTGCTGTCGAAGTTACTGTGCAATTTCAGAATTTTCTAGAGTCCTATTTTTACTTGGATTTTGACTCTAGGAAGACTTTTAAGCCAACTTGGAGACTAAGTCAACCTCTAAACCGTCTTATCCTATTCCTAAGTCTATAGGAAGTCTAATTAGTCCACTATAAATAGCCACCTTATGTAACACAAATTCACATACACACATACCTAGATACAATTTTCATTTCATCTATTTTTCTTATTCTTCTAGTTTTTAGGTTCAGGGTGTCGACACCCCTTCTTCAAGAAGAGGGGTGCGATTTCCCTAGGGTTTGCAAGGGAGGATTTCAACCTTCAGGTCTTGTAAGTTTTCTTATGCCTCTCATGGATTTTCCCAAATCCATGAGTAGCTAAATTCTTAATACTTCTTATGCTTTGGTGAATTCAATCAATTGATTATGGTGAGATTTATGTGCTTATAATTTGATATTTGTTTTAGATAGATAGTATGCTAATCTCTGTTTTATTTTATGATTCTTATTGATTTATTTGGCCGGTAAAGAGATAATTTGTTAGATCTATAGTTAAATCAACTTAGTGGTGACTCTCAGGTTGATTATGTGGTAACAAATTGAGTATGCCGGACAGCAACTCAATGAGAGAAGTATATCGATGGGTGGTGAAAACTGGTCATTGTTTGGTTTTACTTGTTAAACATGTGTGAAAAATAACTATTCTTAATGCTTTGTTTCTTGGCAAATCAATAAGCCTTGACCGGTAATTGATGCGTTAAGAGATAAAAGGGTGTTATAGCCTTGACCGGTATAATAACTAATATACATGCAAGTTTTCTAGGCCAGTTATCATCAAGGACAAAATATTAAATTCATCTTTTTAATCAAGGATCCATAGTTAATTTGATTGAATTCTATCATTGGAGAAGAAGTATGCCTTTTAATTATTGTTTGCTCTATAATTTGCTATAGATTTAGATTTAATTTACTTTACTTTGTTTTTAGTTTAATTGCTTTCTTTTAATTGATAATTTTAATCCCTTGTTTTCTTTTCAAAACTAATTTTTGGAGAAGATTTATTCTTTGGGATAATTCAATTCCCCTTCTCTGTGGGATTCGGCCCCTGCTTGCCTTATCTACTTAATTAGGTTTTGTTGGGATTATTTTTATGATTGTTGACAACCGATCAGTATGATAGATTTTACTTGCGCTGCATGCAGTTTTTTAATATTAGAGTTAACTCTCAAAAAGTTAATTGGATATGTTACTAATTTTGTTAGGGGATAAAATGAGAATATAACGAAAATCCATGTTTGCAATTACCTCCAACGAAGGTACAATTACCTGCAACAAACCTCCGAGTTTTAGACCCAATAAGCGTATAAGAAGGCATAATGAGCTATGCCCAATAAGATGCATGCCATAGTCAATAGTTCTAACAACAATATCCTCTTGATTAATCTGAAGTGATACTCAATTGAGTTGTGATAAACTAACATATGTACTTCAGACAGAGAATAAGATCAGGGATAATTAAAGGAGGTAGAATAATGTTTCCTCAATGTTGTATTGATGTATATAGATGTTACAAGGCTATAAACAAAATAGGTATAAGATAAGTATGATAAGTGTAACGTAACATATTAGTTAGACTTTATGATGAGCTAACAATGTGTTAGTTTAGCTGTTGGGGTTAGCTTGAGCCTTATCAGGTGGATTTGAATTCTTTCCACCAATACTCCCCCACAAGATAGAGGATCCATTCGAGACTCCCATATTGAGCATTAGTGAATGAAATCTTGGATGTGGCAAGGCTTTCGTCAAGGCATCAGCTAGTTGGTCTTTGGAAGAGAGGTGTTGAAACTGCAAGGCACCACTGGGGAGTTTTTATCTTACAAATAAATAGTCTAAAGCAAGATGCCACATCCTCAAATGAAAGACAAAATTTGCACATGTCTAAGTGGAACTTAGATTGTCACAATGAACCTTAGGCTTGGAATTTAGAGAAATTTGTAGCTCAGAGAATAGTGATCCAATCCAACTTAATTCTACAACTACTGAGGCAATGGCACGATGCTCAGCTTTTGTCGATGATCTTGCAATTGTACATTGTTTTTTGGAGCTCCACGAGATTGGAATTTTGCTAAGATAAATAATGTAAGTTGAGGTGGACTTTCTATCATCAGAATTACTTGGCGAACCTGAATCTATGAAGGCAAACAAGGTAGGACTGTTTCCTTTTTTACGCTCAAAACATGATCAATAGTACCCTTGAGATACATTAGAATTCTTTTGACAACTGCGAAGTGTGTCTCGGTTGGTTTGTTCATATCTTGTGACAGCTTATTGACTGCAAAGCTTTTATGTCAGGTCGAGTGAGATTTAATTATTACAGTGTACAAATGATTTTCCTATACATTTCTATATCAGTGGAAGTAGTTCCATCATTTAGTTTGAGAGCCACTATGATGGAGAGTGATGTTTTGACTGGCTTAGCTTATGTCATTTGAGTTTTCTCCAGAATGTCAAGAATATATTTGTGTTGTGAGAAGAACAACCCTTGAGAGTATGGAATGACCTCAATACCAAGGAAATAATTCAGATTCCCAAGCTCTTTTAAAAAGAATTTGGTTGATAGAGCTTGCGTAAATGCCTGTAAAAAAGGAAGTATCATTTCATGATAAGTAATCAGCAAATCACAAGATAAATCCCCACAAATCCTTAATAAATAGTTAGGACAAGTTGTCACGCCCCGACTCGAGGTCGAGCACGGACAACCGCCGCGTCAATATCAAGGCACAAAAACAAAACAAAACCAGAAACAACGAAAAGAGCCTCAGGCTCACATCCGAGCATTCATCAACCCCTGAGCCTCGGGCTCAAGTCAAAACAAACATCAATAAAAGAGCCTCGGGCTCAAATCCAACGGAATAGCAAAACATCTCAATAATAACTGTATCAGAATAGCGGAAACAATACATAACAACGTGCCATCCAGGCAAACATCCGAAGGGAAAATAAAACATAAAGTAGATGACGACTGCCAGTGGAACCCATGCGTAGTGAGAGATACCTCAACCGAGAAGCAGACTTCCTAAGCCACCAACTCAACACGAAAAGGAAAGCTCAACGCTAAGATCCTGAAATAGCGACAAGGAAATCAGGGTGAGTACAAAAATATGTACCCAGTGAGTGAGCCACCCTCAAAAGAGAATCTGAAGAGGGTGGGGTGCACTCACAACCAAAACAACTTATAAAACAAGTTATAATAACAAACATTAGTAATAATAAATCCAATATACACAAAGCGGTGCTCGGTCTAAATCATGGGCTGCCATATAAAATATATCCGAGGTGACCTTGGCCCGAGTCAACCTCCGGAACCGTCAGGGGCAAATCTGTCATATCATATATCATGAAAATCTCCTGCCCGTCCCCCTGACGTTGGCCTGGGTCCGGCATTGCGTGGTGGACGCAATACACCCAGTTTGGCTCTCCCATGCACACGCCAACGGCTAGCTTGCGTGTCGGGCCTGGAGCCGACGGCCATGTGGATCCATCACAATCATGGTCCGCCAAACAACAATCTACTAGCTAGTACTCCACCAAATCAACCATATGTACTCCCTGGGCTGCGTCCAACCCACGAGTCCCCGTATGCTTACAACCATTTTAAATCCATTTTTCAATGGTAGCTAATGCACCCAAAATAGTTTAACAAAACCATTTATAAAACAATTAACAAAACAGTAATAAAATAGTTTCCTCAACGGGTTCTCCGTTGAGGACAGCCCACTCACTGTTCGGGGACTCGTATCCCCAATGTCCGTCCTCTGTGAGCCCATTCAGTCGTCCCGACCGGCGTCTCTATCGCCTAGTTAAGGGAACCAAAACATCAAAAATTATTAGGAAAATAATTTAATAAAAACAATGTAAATTACAAGAATGAAATAAGGAAATACCTAAAACATGCCTATCTAAAGCTCTATCGATTGTTCGAATTGAGTTTAGGAGTTTAACGCCTCTTTCCGGGGTTAAATCGATTATTACGTGTACCCGGGGGTAGAATCGTAATTTCCACTCCGAGGGTATTAAGGTAATTTCCTTATTACTAATCCGCAAATATGCCCAATAGTCAATATTAGAGTCCTAAGGGCAAAAGAGTTATTTTCGGGGGTTCGAAATAAGGTAGGAGCCAAAAAGTTTTTAATTTAATTAATTAGTTTTTTTTTTCCAGCCCCTAAAACAACAAAAATCCATCATTTAAACCACTTCAATTCAATTTCTAACATTAACAACACATCCCCATTACAGAAATCAACATCAAAATCCATTTAAACAACAAATTCAACAACAATAACTTACCCAACATTCAAGCTTGTTCTTAATTTACCAAATGCTCCAATTCATCAACAATTCCTAAAACACAACCAATAATCATCTTAACTTCATTATATACACCTTATAAACCAAAAATACAACTCCAAAACTCATTAAACAACTTAAAACTTCACTAACCCGAAACTCCTTTTTATAAGCTTCAAAACTCCATTTTTTTCCAACCAATCTCTTCACTTGTGGTGTTTAAGGGTAGAGGATACTGAGAGGATTGATTATTCACCTTTGCATGTTAGAATGTGTAAGGATTTGGAAAGAATTTGAAGAGAGAAAATGAAAGAGAGGGTTCGGTTTAGGCATGAAAAACTTGAAGCAAAATTTGGGTGGAGGAAGAAGAAGACACTATATATACTTAGGGGCAAAATGACAGTTTTGCCCCCCAAACTCTTAGATCCTCTCAATTAAATCCTTTAATATTCTAACATAACAAAAATAACCCTCCCACAAACTTATTCAACTTAAATCAACAATTAAATTCAAATAATCCCAAATTAATGCTTGATAAATATTTTAAGTCTCTAATTAAGTCTTGATATCACAATTCTCCCCTCCTAGAAAGAATTTCGTCCTCGAAATTATAAACGAACGTACCTTAATAACCAAAAAGGTGCGGATATTGCTTGCGCATCGCTTCCTCAGGCTCCCAAGTCATCTCTTCAACTGCTTGACTCCTCCAAAGAACTTTCACAATAGGGACTTGTTTATTTCGAAGGTTCTTCATTTGCCGATCCAAAATTCTAACCGGTTGCACTTCAAAATTCAACTTTTCATCCAATTCGACTGGCAACGCTTGTAAGACATGAGATGGATCCGGAACGTACTTCCTCAACATCGACACATGGAAAACATCATGAATACGCCCAAGCTCCGAGGGCAAGTTTAGTCTATAAGCCACTGGACCAATCCGCTCTACAATCTCGAATGGTCCAATGTAACGAGGAGCGAGCTTTCCACCCTTGCGAAACCGAATCACACCTTTCCATGGGGAGACTTTCAAGAAAACTGCATCACCAACTCTGAACTCTAGATCTCTCCGTCTGTGATCGGCGTAACTCTTTTGCCGATCTTGTGCTACTTTAAGGCGGTCTCGAATCATTTTCACCTTCTCGACCATATCATCAATCAACTCAATGTTAAACAACTTCCGTTCTCCCACTTCATCCCAACATACTGGAGTTCTACACTTCCGCCCATAAAGTACTTCATACGGAGCCATGCCAATACTAGCTTGATAGCTATTGTTGTATGCAAACTCCGCTAAAGCCACATAGTCATCCCAACTACCTTGAAACTCTAGTATACAAGCCCGAAGCATGTCTTCCAATGTCTGAATAGTCCTTTCAGACTGACCATCAGTTTGGGGATGAAAAGCAGTGCTAAATTTTAGCCTTGTCCCCATGGCGTGTTGTAACTTAGGCCAAAATCGAGATGTAAATCTGGGATCTCGATCCGACACTATAGAAACAGGCACACCATGCAGTCGAACAATTTCGGCCACGTAAAGTCTAGCTAACCTCTCGGTGCTAAACGTAATTCGCACGGGGAGAAAATGTGCAGACTTAGTAAGCCGATCCACAATCACCCAAATGGCATCATGACCATGACGAGTTCTCGGCAACCCAGAAATGAAATCCATAGTAATATGTTCCCACTTCCATTCCGGTATCGGTAATGGTTGTAGGGTCCCAGCGGGCTTCTGATGTTCGGCCTTCACTTGTTGACATACCAAACACCGGGATACAAACTCCGCAATGTCCTTCTTCATACCCGGCCACCAATAGCTTTCACGGATTGTCCTGTACATTTTAGTGCTTCCTGGGTGCAAAGCATAAGCCGAGGAATGAGCCTCCTCTAAGACTGCCTGTTTCAACTCCTCATTGTCCGGTACACACACTCTGCCAAGTTTTTGTAAAACTCCATCATCTCGAAGAGAATACTCACTAGGCATCCCCAAGTACAATTTCTCCAATTCTGCACTTAGTTTTTCATCCACTTCTTGTGAATCCCTAACTTGATCCACCAAGGTCGGCCGAACCTCGAACCTAGCTAGGAGGGTCCCCTGATTGCCACCAATAAGGTTTGCTCCCACAGAGCGAATCCCAACTAGTTGAGGAAGGTAAGACTTGATTCTAGCTAGGGTGGTGGATGACTTCCGACTCAAAGCATCTGCTACAACATTGGCCTTACCCGGATGATAGTCAATAACAAGATCATAATCCTTAACTAGTTCCAACCATCTCCTTTGTCTTAAGTTCAACTCCTTCTGAGTCATCAAGTACTTAAGACTTTTATGATCAGTAAAAACTTGGCATTGCTCCCCATACAAATAGTGTCTCCAAATTTTTAAAGCAAAAACCACTGCGGCCAATTCCAAATCATGAGTGGGGTAGTTTTCCTCATGTTTCTTCAACTGTCGAGAAGTATAAGCAATCACCTTATCATCTTGCATGAGTACACACCCCAAGCCTTGCTGAGAAGCATCGCTATACACAACATAACCCCTACCACTAGTGGGAAGTGTCAAGATCGGTGCAGACACCAAACGTTGCTTAAGTTCTTGGAAGCTCTTCTCACACTTGTCATCCCACTCAAACGGTACTCCT